>CAWZYM010000043.1:65000-87500 GCA_963966185.1 Rhabditoides inermis | reverse complement strand
GTTCATCTGCTCTGTTGATCTCCTTCCTCGCTTTGTAGTCATTGGGATCAGCCAGCAGTCGCTTGGCAGCGTCCGCACGACGTTGCATCACAGTCGACATGTCGACACTCTCCTCAAACATCAACATGTTAGGTTCAACAATACAAACATAGACGCCCTCTCCGGTGATGCCCTCTTCAGGGAGGTAGGAGAGGAGCACCACTTGGGGGGGGGGGTGTGAGGTGTAATGGTGCTCCTGTCCCGTTTGCCCCCCCCCCCTCACCTGGAATGCCTCTGGTTCCTTCATGATGAGATGGCTGGCATCGGGAGTGATCATCAGAGGAGTGAGCGAGTCCGGAGGAGGCTGCGCCTTGTACGACGGCTGCAACCACATCTCTCTTTCCTCCCCCTCTCTCTCCCTCTCTCTACCTTCTCTCCCTCCATTGTGGGCGGAGGAGGCGGAGGGGGCAGGGATATGTAGGCTGCTCCGAGGGGCACTCCCCCTCCGTACAGATCGGGGGCAATGGGGGGCGGGGGCAGGATGGGCAGCACGTAGTCGGGCACCGAGCGGCCCTCTGCCTTCGCCTTCTCCTTGTCCTTGCTCGACGTCGCCAACAGCCGCTTCTGCGCGTTCGTGCACACCTCAAACAAGCAAGTCAGCCTCGAGTAGCACAGTATCCCGTTGTGTGTCCTCTACTCACCGACGGCACCGGCTCGGCCTTTTGTACGGGCGTCCACTCGTCCGTCTTCTCCCTGTGGGTCAGGCCACTGCTTACTGGGTAGCACACCCGCAGCTGCCCGCTCTCCAACAGCCGCTCCTGAGGGGTGCGCGTCGGAAGATTCGTCGCGTTCTGAAACAACACATACACGGTACACAAACAAATCAAGTAATATTGCTGACCGCAATGTTGAAGGTGATGACAGGTATAGTGCTGGCAACTGCGGGCGGGAGATGGCTGGGCTCGCGAGCCTCGTAGTCTGACATCTCACTGTCCGACGACACCTCAACCACTGGATGTGGCCGGACGTAACCCTCTCGCGCACTCACCACCTGTCCCTTTGCCCGCTTGTGCTCCTTCTCCTCTCTCCTCTGCAGGCGGGCACAGTGCGCTCAAACAACACACTTACACATCACATACAACGCATTCAACGCATTCCACCCACCAATCATCTCTCCTATCGTCTTTGTCGGCTTTCCGTCCGCACCTACGCCAGGAATGTAGCCAAACTGAAGTACGAAATATGCACCATACAAATTACATACAATTCTTACCTTGCGATTGTGTTCTGCAATCTCCCTCAGTTTCTCCTTGTCAATGCCGGGAGAACGACGGCGCGAGCGAGAGCGGGATCGACTGAAGCCACCAATACCCTCTCCACCCGTCCCATCTCCTCCCTCACCGTCTGTCTCTGCTCCTGCTCCTCCTCCGATCCCTGCTCCTGCTCCTCCTCCGATCCCTGCTCCTGCTCCTGCGCCGATCCCTACTCCTGCTCCGCCTCCTCTCACGATCCCTGCTCCTGCTCCTACGACGGCGGTCAGGCGAACGGCTAACACCCATTGCATAAACAACAAATACAAGCATGGTCTTACCGTTCGCGGTCCCTCCATTCTCGGGCAGGACTGCGGCGGCGACTAAAACTACGGTCAGTCAAAGATACTCAAAAATACAAATAAAACACTCACTTGCTCTTGTGTCTCTCTTCCGAACTGAGAGAGCGAGAGCGGAGACGCTTCTTCGACTCTGAATATAAAAAGAAACACCAATTTAACCTACGACAGCGACGACAAAAACTACAACACACAAAATAAATATAAAAAAACCCACCCTTCTTGTGAGGCTTTTGAGGACCAAATGCCTGCTTGACATCGCCCTCCTTTTTCATGACGAGTGGCTCGGCGGGCGGAGCGGACTCAACACACAACATCAAACACATTATACATAATTAAACCTTCTTACCTTGATGTTCATAATTATTTTCTTCGTCTCTGCCACGGCAGCTGCCGACATCGCTGAAGCTTCTAACACGGTCTTCTTTGCGTCAACACTGAACAAAGCGTATAACTCTCCGGTCTCTGTCTCCGTCTCTCTCACCCGCTGCTCGAATCCGCGTTGCTGCGCGGTTTGTCCTGCACAATCTTGAGATTGCGTGGCACCATGTCGGGTTTGCCCTTCGTCTCCATCACCTGAACTAGGATTATAAACGATAACAGTAACAACAATAATACCTTTTTAAGGATGTCTGACTCGGGCACTTCCACCCATCCACTCTCTTTAGTGTTCTTCGAGAGCGGGAAGCTGGCCTTGGACGGCTGCAGGGGTGCTTGGACGGGGAGCTTGGCTGCAACATACAAAGTATCGAACCATACAAACAAACAGTAGCTCACCGAGATCGAGAGGCGCGTCTCCTTTGCAGTTCGCGGCGTTCGCATCTGCCACTGTCTCGTTGTACACAGCCAGGTAGTCTGCGCCGACAGGTAGCGAATCTTCCGAACCCTGTAACGATTTCGTGAACAACAACAACAATGCACTAAGAACAAGTACCTCGGGACTCGTAGCACGCGGCTTGTTCTCAGCAGGGGGTGCATCATCAACATGATCCTTTTTGATATTCCCGTTCCTCTCCAGAGACTGCCACGAAGGTGTCGACGAGTTGCTGCGAGAGCTGAACATGCTCGATCAGAACGAGACAATTATGATGAACGTACCGCTTGCGCTCCTTCTTCTTGTGCTTGCGGCTATGAGACCTCTCACGCGAACGGCTGCGATGGCGCTTCTTCTCCTTCTTACTCTTCTTCTCCTTTTTCTCCTTCTTGCTCTTCTTTTTGTGTTGCTTGTGCTCCTTCTTGTGTTTCTTCTCTCCTTTCACTGCATTCGCAACGTCATCGGTCGTGAATGGCTAAAAACCCATATGTTCTATTGTAAATATGTTGATACTAACCTTGTTGGAGCTCTTTACATCGTTGAGAAGGTCAGCGATGAGCGCATCACTGCTGCTGGGCTGAGCCTTGGAGGAACTAGATTCGTGGACAGCTCCAGCTTGTTCCACGTCAGTTTCCTCGCCCATAATGGGTTGGGGTGTGAGTGATAAGTGACTAACCTACTCGGGCAAGACCACGAGTGATAACAAATACAAAAACTAAATGAAACAATGAGGCCGTAACAGGTATCCTGAATACTTTGTTTTCGCCATTTTCAACCTAAATTTCAAAGTTCAAACTAAAAAATGGTCTCGCAGCGATATGCCTTTCTCACTTTCTCTAGCGTCTCCGTTTTTCGCTATGTTCTCGCAACTGTCTACACGCCTGGCGCTGGGCACGGGCCAATTTTGCTCTCTCGTCTCTCTTTCGTCTCAAACTGCGGCGATGTGTTGGATTGTGTGTGCTGCGGCCTCCGCCTATGCATGATGTTTGGTGCAACCCCTCCCTCCCTCTTCTATTTCCATATTTCCATTACATTCACTGCATAATTTTCCATGCTACGTTTTCCCATCGACGCACTTCTCGTCTTGAGCACGTCTCCGCTTATTGTTTTTGCCACACACTCGTCGCTCTTCTTTTCATTCGATTCGCTTCCATCAATCCATCGTCGCTGCGCCTCGCGTGTCGTGTCGTGTTTATATGGAGGGACGAGGGCGTGTGGGACTGTCGTAGCCCGTCTTACCCTCCCTTCCCTCTCGCTACTAATAACACACGTCGGTGTTGTGTTGCTTGTCTGCCTACCCCACACACATACGTGTGCTTGTGTCTCTCGCACATGTGTTTTTTCTCCCCTCAACTATCTCGCTCGTTCCCACTCACCTCCTGATAAAGGCATTAGATAGACATTCTCGTTCTTTGACGCCACCAAATGTTGTTTGCTTGTTTACATCTGCATATTTCAGTATGTTGGAACCGCGAGTCGGCCTCGTCGACTCGCTTTGCGATCGCACCAAGCTCGATCACAACACTGCCACAGCCTTCCTCACGGGTAAGTATTCAACATTATTTTATTTGACAATTATACTGATTGTTTGCTCCATTTCCTATTAATTATAGAATGCGACTGGGACATGGCAGCGGCACTGAAGAAGTGGGAGCTGGAAGGCCACGACGAGGGGATCACCTCCACCCCATCTACGTCACACTCGTCCGCCGCTTCCGGTTAATCATTTGCATTTTTTTTAAACTTATGATATATGTTTCATTGATTCTATTTCGTGAACGTTTGGATTGGTTTCGCTATGCTTACTCTGCCATTGCTTTGTTTATCTGCGGCCCGTCTATTATGCTTTCATGGTTTCGCTGTCTGTGTGGTATTGTAATATCGACATGGCGATAGGCGGTATGACTCACTGAATTGACCTTACACTGAATTGATTCAGTTGCGCGGAAAGCGTCAATCGATACTCGATACTGTACACTGAGTATTACTGGTGTGTGTATGCCGGAAGGCGGCGAGTGGGCGATAGATACGCCATACGCCCGTGGTGTTCCGGTCCATGTTGCATGGCGCGTGGATCAAGCGGACCCCCCCCCCCCCCTGCGCTCTCTCCACATCACTCACTCTCTCGCGCACGGTTGCTGATCTAGTCGACGCCGCTCTCTTGAACCATTGCGCTCTCTTGCCTGGCTCGATTGTGCTACTATGTGTTTGCAGATGAGTGATTGAGAGAGGAGAGTGCGCGTTTCTGGTTTTGCCGAGCCGAAAGACACAGCGAAACATTTGATAAGCGCGAGAGAGAAAAAAGGAGGGAAAGTGATGCGATTTGAATGCGTGATAACACCCTCGCATGTTTGTTTGGCTGATTTTGACAAGAGAAGTGAAAATATCATGTTCTCTCTCTCTCTCTCTCTCTCTCTCGCTCTCTCTCTCGCTATCTCTCTCGCTCTCTCGCTCTCTCGCTCTCTGTATAGATTAGAGAGGTCAATGTTTTGGGAATGAGGAAGTCGAGTGTGGAATGAATCATGTGTTTTTGATTGGGAGTGAATAGTGAATGAGAAGGACAAGGTCATTCGGAAGCGAGAGAGGGGTTGCCATTGTGATTTGATGGAAGTGAAAGTGATGGAGTAGTGATGTGATGATGAATCACAATGTTTTTATATTTAGCACTTTTTTATTTTTAGTGTTCAATACGTTGTGGATTTCTGATATCTGATTTAAATAGTGTGATTTGAATTGCTCAGTTCTGTCTCTAATATACTTTGTTTGAGAGAAGGAATGGAAGCCGTCATGGCATGGTGGCGCGGGGAGTGGGGACGGAGCGAGCAGGCTCGAACTACCAGGGTACACATTCGCCCTGCCTGACATGGACACACTCAGCCAGCCATTCAGGTATGTAAAGGAGACAGCGAGATGGATATGTAATACGACTGCAGGGCGTTTCTCGAAAAGGACCTCATCGAGACGAGCACGCTGCGTCGGCTAGAGAACTCGAGTGAGCTTTTTCGATATTGATTGATTTGCATTTGTGGTTGATGGATGTATTGTAGGGCACCTCAACTGGTGGGTTCCGATGGGTCTCGGCCAGAAGCTATGGCCTCTCTCCACCACCGGCGACGGAAACTGCCTCCTCCACGCTGCCAGTCTCGGTGAGTATTTTTGAATTGTTGTTGTTTTGTTTATGTTTTTATTTTCACTCGTATAGGTATGTGGGGGGTGCACGATCGTCATTTGATGCTGCGGAACGCTCTATACGACATGCTGAGGAAGGGATCGAGGAGGCAGGCATTGTGGAGAAGGTGAGAGAGGAAGAGAGAGAGAGAGAGAGAGAGAGAGAGAGAGAGAGAGAGAGGGGAGGGGGGAGATGATGTATGTCTCATCAGGTGGAAGTGGGCTGAGCACTATGCCATGGAGCGTGCCGGTCTGGAGCTCTCGGACGAGGAATGGTCTGCCGAGTGGGCTGCGGTCGTCGGACTCGCTGCTCCCACGCCCAGGTCAGACCGGATAACATGTTTACTGTATTGTATCGAACAATTTATACTGTATGTAATACCATTTATAATGTTATGTGTTGTATATCGATGTATGCATATTGATTGAGATATGGTCGTGTATTTGCAGGAAGTCTGACGACTCATCGTGTTCCTCGTCGGAACAGGTCTACGAGAGTCTCGAGTCGATACACGTATTCGCCCTCGCCCACGTACTCAAGAGACCTATTGTCGTGCGTTGTTTGTTTGTTTACCTACTTGTTTGTTCGCATTTATTGATTTTTTGCAGGTGGCGTCGGACACTGTGCTCCGTAACGCCAAGGGTGAGGAGTTGAGTCCTGTTCCGTTCGGAGGAGTCTACCTGCCGTTCGAGTGCCCACCTGAGCAATGTCACAGGTGAACATGTCGATTCGAAAATTGGCGGATTTACTGACTCGTCTCGTTCTTAGACTGATAGACTTTTATTCCTATTGAATTATGGAATAGATTGATGATGGATTGCCTGTAGGTCGCCGCTAGTGCTATGCTATGACTCTGCGCACTTCTCTCCTCTGGTACCGATGCGACATGTCAGCAATCTGCAACGTGAGTCATATTCATTTGCTCTAGGCAACCTATATTTCAGAACTTCAGATTACTCTCTATCCGAGAACACCATTAAAAGATTTTCATTGTATTTTACGTTCTCTTTCAGAGGTGATTCCTCTCACGGACTCTGCACGTCGCCTTCTCCCTGTCCACTTTGCCGTCGATCCCGGACCGGACTTCACCTGGTACGTTGTTGTTGTTGTTGTTGTTGTTGTTGTTGTTGTTGTTGTTGTTGTTGTTGTTGTTGTGCGAGACGAGTGTGTTGTTGTAGGTGGCGTGACGAGGAGGATAGTCGTATGGCGGCTCGTCTGCGTGAAGTGAGCGACGCAGACCGACTGGGCAGCATCGGAGAGTACATGGAGCTTCTGCGGCTCGAGACGAGGCGGGGCAGCCTCCGGAGGACCACTCCCATATGCACGGACACAGCCACCACGACAGCCTGCAAGGGAATGACACTCGCCAGTGCGGGAGGTGAGAGACACGGGGGGAAGAGGGGGGGGGGGGGGGAGAGAGAGAGAGAGAGTTGTGATGGTTGGATCGCAGGCGTGAGCAGTCTGTGCGAGTTGAACGCGCGTCAGGAGAAGAGGCGCTTGCTGAATGAGATCAAGCAGCATCTCAAGAGGACGCTGAGGATCTCTCACTCGAAGGGAGCGAAGACCATCGATGTCACCTCTATGGCTGCTGAGCTGTCGTCTGGGAATTCGATCGTGGCTGCCCGACTGTCGGCCTGTCGACTCGAGTACATGGATCAGATGGTCAGCAACTACCTCAAAGGCGCTAGGAACAGGTTCGACCAGGCAAACAAGGTGAGTACTCTCAGTATCTCTCTCTCTCTCTCTCTCTCTCTCTCATCATTCCCTTTACCTACCTTTCCATCTAGGCTGTGGGAGTGCCTCGCCAGCGCATCTCTCGCTCCTTCTCTGCCTCGTCTGTCCTTCAGACATGCATCAACACGCATTGTCAGCAGGTGAGTTGTTTTGTTTGTTAGTACGTTATAATGATTATCTCAGCCGGCATGCGAGTCGTCGAACCTGCTGTGTTCGGAGTGCCTAGAGCGGCAAAAGGAGCTGATGACGTCATTCTGCTGTGCGCACCCCGGAGCACTCCGACAGCTGCCCGCCGCAAAGAGCACCACCATGCCGGCCATATCACAGCAGGTACTGATGTCTTTCCCTGTCCCTCCTTCTCTCCCTCTCCCTCCCTCTCCCTCCCTCTCTCCCTCTCCTCTATTTCTCGCACACATTATGTGCTTGGATGGGGTTGATTGTTGTTGTTAAGTTCACTGCGGGCCACCGCCGCAACGACTCTACGGGGACGACGGCTTCTCTCGGCAGACGGCGGCCTGTGCTCGGAGTCACACTCCAGGGACACTCGTCTACTACCAGGTGAGAGAGGGGAGGGAGAGAGAGACACACACATTTCAGTATCTCTGTGGTGGAAGGCGACAATGGAGTGACGCACTATTTCTGTGGCAGCCCGCCCGCCAGCACTTCGCCCATGGTCACGCCTCCCGAAGCCCCGCCCACCGAGTAGCCCTCGGATACTCGTCCCTCTCTCGTCCCAGCTGTGATTTGAACCCTCGATGCGCGTCCTTCCACCGTTCGTTCCGCTAGTGAATACATAGTGTTTGTAGTCAGAGAGTCGCTTGCAGAGCTACCATACCTTTATTACTGAGATTGTCATATAAAGATTTTACGCAATGCCAATATATGTGTGTTGTTTGCTAAATAAACTAACTAACAACATAGTATATGTTTGAAGATGACTTGAGGGAAGCAGTCTCGAAGACATGAACGATTGTGAATACTTGTTGTGTCTGAGATGGAGATGACGTCTGCGAATGGCTGCTCTTCTAATGAGACGAGTGTTGAGAATCTAAAATGGGTTTGAATAACGGGATAGGTTTTAAACGTACGGCGTTGTTATTGAAGTGGAGTGGAACGGCAATTGTAAGAGAATGGACATGGTGAGACATGCACATCAACTGCGAGGGGAGAGGAATGCAGGAATGTAGAAGAGAATCTTGAAGTATATGGGACGGTTTATAAATAACACGCCGCTGAATACAGCACCTGTTGCGTGGGCGTTGCATGCATATGAGATTTGTAATGTTAAATTATGGGTAATAGCACAAAAACCACTAATACATTCGAAACACAAAAATATACATACGCAGAAAAGGTGTACGCAGAAGACATTAGATGGAGGGTGATGGGATGGAGATGATTTGGAGGTGAAAAGGCGAGTCGGGTGAAGGTGAGATCGGAGTCAGAAGACAGATATAATAAAGAGCAAAAGTATTTGCTGGGCTATGGTGTGTCATACCCTTCCGCAGAGTACCCATGATCCATAGAATACGGGATCGTGGACCTAGCTTCACCTTTTCTTTCCCTTTTACTCATTATGCTAACATTTATATCTGCCGTAATCAGACTGATAAACAACAAACAGCAACGTTCAACAGAAATCTCTCTCTCTCTCTCTCTCTCTCTCTTTTGAAATCAGGAGATAACTATGAGTATACAATGTTGATAATACAATTTTTTGAAGAAATTTTAAGCATTGTTCCTACTTATTAATTTTGAATAACACGATTTCCAATACAATATTTGTGTGGTATGGTCCCACGCGGATTTTGGCTGCCCATAGGCCCCGCCCCCTCCAGCGGCGGCCGCAGCTGCGGCAGCCGATCGATTTGGCCTATGTGTCACCTACCACACTTGTCCCCGAAATTATCACTTCCTATCACCCCTAATTCGCTTGTTTTCTACCAGTACTAGTCTGTAAACAGCACATCATGCATACACAATAACACGCCTGTCGAGTTGTGCAGTTGCCGCGATGGCGGCGGGCGGAAACGCGCTTGCCGACCGGCCTTTGAGTGTGTGTCATGTGATTGGGCGAGCGTGTTGCACACCCCTCATTCGTCTCCTAGTCAGCTGATGAGTGCGAGAGTACGGATGGTTGTGGACGAAGGTCTGCTACTGCCTCGAGCGAGCCGCGTTCGTTCCGCGCGATCCCGTGACTGTCTCGTGATATTCTCTGTGTGATTTGTCGGTTCTGGTTCTGCGCTCGTGATTATGAAAGAGTACTGCTGACAATGCGGCTGTTGTCCGCTACATTCACTTGTTATCGTTGGTTGTACTGCACCTGATTCATTTCGAAATGGTGTTCCTTTCCAGGAGGATGTCGTACGCGTATCTCTTCAAGTACATCATCATTGGAGATACCGGTTAGTTTTGTTATTGTTTTTGAATGTATTGTGTAAATTACAAAATGTTTGTAACGTATATAACCTCAACACACACTACCGGGATGACTCCGTTGTGTTTACATTGGTCAATACACCATACCCGACCGCTCGCAGTAGCAGCATTGTTTGTTGTTCGTGTTTACGCTCTTAGTTCTGCGAGACAATCGCAGCGGTTACAAAGTGTTACAAGATGCGTACGTGGCTTGCATGGCTGGCATTCTAGTATAGTATTATGTAGGCGACATTAGCGAGACAGGACGCGGAGGCGTCGTATCGATCTGCCAGCTGTAAAAGGAAAGAGAGAGATATCTCCCTCTCTCCCTCCTCTTTCCTGCACCCTCACAAACCGGGAGAGAGGAAGAGAGAGCGGCTATATATAGCCTCCAGGCATCCACTCCCAGGCTGATTTTGGGCACGAAATTTATTGCAAACTGCTAACATCTTCACACGGATGTAAAAATTAATAAAATTCTGAAACAATGACGTTTTGTTTTAGGCGTGGGTAAGTCGTGCTTGCTGCTGCAGTTCACCGACAAGCGCTTCCAGCCCGTCCACGACCTCACCATTGGTACGTATTTTTTATCGATGTTGTTTACCACAATTTATTGATTGATTGCAGGCGTCGAGTTTGGCGCGCGCATGATCACGATTGACGGCAAGCAGATCAAGCTCCAGATCTGGGACACTGCTGGTGAGTAGTGATTATTTGATTGATTTATTGATTGTCATTTTATCGGCGATTACCGTGTCATTGTAGGTCAGGAGTCGTTCCGCTCGATCACCCGTTCGTACTATCGTGGAGCCGCCGGAGCACTCCTCGTCTATGACATAACTCGGTGGGAATTTTCGACTAGTATGCCTGATTGATATATTGAATACATTGATTAATCTAATATTGATTTGCTGTGTTTCAGCCGTGACACATTCAACCATCTCACCTCGTGGTTGGAGGACGCCCGCCAGCACAGCAACAGCAACATGGTCATCATGCTAATCGGAAACAAGAGGTGAGCAAAGAACAAAGTACATCCTTTCACATGTTGTATACACTAAATGATTTCTTTCGTGCCAGGTAACGTCAGGAGATGTTATAACCATTGTGCAATGTAAACACTGTACACGAGAATGATCTCATTTTTTTCTGATGTTGATTAGTTAATAGTGTTATTATTGTTGCGTAGTAATTGCAAGTAATGGTAACCCTGTTCCTGATTTTGCTGGCGTTTTCGCAACAGATCTGTTGAGTGATCTGGAGGCGCGCCGCGAGGTGAAGAGGGAAGAGGGAGAAGCGTTCGCCCGCGAACACGGACTCATCTTCATGGAGACATCTGCCAAGACTGCCGCCAACGTCGAGGAGGTACCACACTCTCCCCCTCTCTCTCTCTCTCTCTCACTTTCTCTCACTCTTTCTCTCTCTTCTCTTCTCTCTCTTCTCTCTCTCTCTCTCTCTCTCTCTCTCTCTCTCTCTCTCTCTAATCTTCTCTCCCTGTTTTTCAATAGCTCACTTCAGGCGTTTATCGATACTGCTAAGGAGATCTACAGGAAAATCCAAGAGGGCGTGTTTGACATCAACAACGAGGTGAGATAATGATAATATCATAATACATAATACAATGATGATACATATTATGTTTTGAATACAATTTGAATAGTGTGTGTTCATCTGTAAATATGTCTGTGAGTGTTTAGGCGAACGGCATCAAGCTCGGTCCGCAGCACTCTCCGTCGTCTCCGAACTCCCCGGGCGGCGCTGCCCCCCTCGGAGGATCGGGCGGATGCTGCTAGACCCACCCTGTACATACCACCACCCATCCGACTCGCATCCCGTATCCGTATCCTCACCTATGCCCTCTCTCGTAGTCTCGACTAGCCCCAGATCCAGTCCAGTCTGTTGCTTTCTGTGATCAGCCCTCCCCCCTCCTCTTGAATCATCTCCACTTCTGTCATTTCCCTTCTCTCCTACAGCCGGTGCGCTCCCAATCACTCGGACTGCGTTTCACTCCATCTATACTCTCCATTTTACACATCTTGTAATCAAGCCTCTTGTTTCGTTTTATGAGATGGATGTCCTGTAGAATACACTGTATGTTCTATTATATGTGTTGTGGTCTGTGGCGGGGCGGCGGTTGCCTAGACATGCCACCGTCCCGCAAAATCCTAAAAATAAAGAGGTTGCCGATTTTGTACGGTTGTGTATTCTACGTCTTATAGGAATGGCTAATCTTTATCCATGAAATGTCTGTTAGTATTCTGTACTTGTGAGTGAGAGAGTAGTTGTACTGATGAAGGATGAAGGAACGTTTTGACCCAGCTAGCGAAGGGTTGCAGTCTTATGATTTCGATTACACTGCGAGTGAGAGAAAGAGCAAATTCCGTGGTGTTGCTGCTGTCTCTTCGATTGTTGCCAACTTGCAATCGCTGTTTTGTTTTGCGTGCTCTTCAATCGCGTTTCATTCACAATAGTCAGGATTAGAGTTATTTGCAGGATTGTGTGTTTTGGATATTCCCTGCAATGTATCGATCGCAATTCTCCTTGGTGTTATCTCTCGTGTGTATGGTGTGATCTATGTGTGGGAAGAGTTGCCTTCTTTCTTCCTTTCAATTCCATTATTTCATATTTCAGTTGTCTTGTTGTTTGTGATAAGATACCACATTCAGTCGTATTATTCTATATGAACGTTGGTGATTGCCATCTCCTGTTTTGTGTTGCAGGGGTGGGATGGCGTCTGCGCTATACCGATCGCTATGCCGGTTCGGAGACAGAGTCGTGTTCCCCATACTGCCAGCATTCGCCAAGCCGGCATGGAACCATCCCGCTGGACCCAAGGTGGGAGAGAGAGGGGAGGGTGGGATAGAGGGGGAGGAAGAGAGGAGGAGAGAGAAAGAGGGGGGAGAGGAGATGAGGGGAAAGAAAGAGAGAGAAAGAGAGAGGGGGGGGAGGGTGGAAGAGAGGAGGAGAGAGAAAGAGTGTAGAGTGACTGATGCTCGTTGAGACGGTGTTCTTCTGGGCTCCGACGTTCAAGTGGGCCCTGGTGGGTGCTGGCCTGGCCGACCTTGCCCGACCTGCCGACAGGCTCAGTCTCGCACAGGTCAGTCCACTCATTTGTTTCATCCAGCTTATTTGGATCACGTCTGTTGTACTCTTGCTTATTTTTTTCTGTCGTCACACGTTTGTGATTATAGTAATCTCTTCTCACCCATGACAGGTTAACTGTAGAATATCAAACTTTGAAGTTGCAAAATAAAATTGCAATATGCAATATAAGCTATGAAATTGCAAGATGATGACGTCATGCGTCTCTTTGCAGAACGGTGCTCTGTTCGCGACGGGCTCCATCTGGACGCGGTACTGTCTGGTGATCACTCCCATCAACTATTATCTCGCCTCGGTCAACTTCTTTGTCATGTGCACCGGGCTGGCTCAGATATGCAGGATCATGCACTTCAGGTGAGAGGGAGATGAAGATAGTTTGATGTCCGTAATATACCGCGAATGGATGAGATGATGGATGAATGGGTCCATTACAGGTACAACAACCCTGACTGGGAGTACATGGAGCACCACCATCACCAGCACGCGCCGAAGACTGTGCAGGCGGCAGAGACGGCTGCCCCCGACGCACCCGCCGCCATCCCGGCTCCCGTCCCTGTCTCTCCCGCCGAGGCCGCCGCCAAGTAGAAAAGCCTCCCATCCCCTCGCTGTTCCTCTAGAATTGTATGCCCTTGTATAATAGTTGTTTGAGACACATGAGTATTATCATCCGCCCGTCTCTTCTCGATGATAAGTCGAATGTTCTTTTCACTTTTCGATTTCTACCGATTTGTACACCGCGCCGTATCGGGTTCTTGTTTTTGTATGAAGACTAAAGATATTTTGAAAATAATTAAGGGCGGCGCGCAGCGCCGCCCGTTTGTCTTGATCTTTGACGCGCGCAGCGCGTCACCCCCAAGGCATACTCAATTTCCTCTATCCCAATACGATATACTCCATAGTATGTGTTTTTTTGTTAGAATATCATTTGACAAGACTTATGAGTATGATACAAGAAATAAATATCGGTTGCGGCTTCCAATATATCCAAAACAACTTTTCGCTCATTCTGCCACTAAACGTGTTTACGACGACGACGACGACGACGACGACGACGACGACGACGCGCATCACGTAAGCCCCGCCCACTGCACTCTGCGCTCATTGGTCGCTGGGCCCACTGTCTGTGCAATCTGATTGGTCGAACGCTCATGCCCCGCCTCTCGCTCAGCCACTCTCACATCCCGGCCTCTTGGATCTCTCACTTGCGCACGCTCTCTACGCGCTCTCTCTTTCTCGTGCGAGCCAGAATGGGCAGCCGGCCTAAAATCGATCGGTGAGGAGAGGGCGAGTGAGAGAGCTCGGCAGTGAAAGAACGTGCGAATAGCGGAGGAGCAGAGCAGTTCGGGTGAGGCTGCTTTGATCTCTGTGCCACAACTTCCCAATTCTAGCAGTAATACTAACAGTAGTCCCGAGTTCAATCCTCTCGACGGCCAATGATGTACCGCTAGTCACGGTGGAGTGACGACCACCCTCACAACTTTCGTGAGCCTCTAGTCAGAAGTCTGTGACGTCATCTGATCCAAACTCATTGCATTAATCGATGGACCCCTTGTAAGCAGCTAGCGATTTGTACTCGAGAGCCTTAGGTCAGTCCCCTTATTGGCTAGGTCGACGGTTGTATAACTTGAAACTGCTGATAAACAAACTTTTAACGGTACATGCACTCGCGATATGACATCATAACTAGTGAAGAATAGCTAGTTTACTCGTAGTAGAATTTCATTTCGACTAGCTAGTAACTTGCTAGGTAATGGAACTGCTTAGGAGATGAAGGGAAGAAGAGAGAAATTTGTAACGTGTGTAGCGCGCGTCAATGAGCGACCGGCAGGCGCGTGAGCGATTCGACCGAGCTATTTCGAAGGTTTCTAAGTTACATACATTCGTTATATAACACAACATTGTTCGGCAACACATGATCTATCAGTTTCAAAAAAGCGGGAATCACAGAAACTATTTTATAATTTCAAACCAGTGAATATTACTATGTAGTATTGTTGTATAAGTTATTTGTATTTTCAATCATGACATTCTGACTAGTGAGTTTGTAATATGTATATTTTATTTTCGTAATTCACCAATGTGAAAAAATTTCTTCGAAATTTGAGAAAAGGACATCCATTCTCTTTCGAAAAGTACGTAAGTAAAGAGAAGAGGTTTGTCTGGATCTGATTCAACAAAAGCACATGCATAAAATCTCTTTGCAGCTGACTAAAATATCAAAACAAACCTGCTCTTTCGAATTTATGAAATTAGAACATAAATATTATGCTATATAATAATTTATTTATAGTGAATTATAATGAAAATTTGGCCTATTTCACAGTCACCTTACATTATATATTTTGAATGTTTAAAAACACATTTTAGAGTGATTCGAAAGAGCAGGTTTGTTTTGATATTTTAGTCAGCTGCAAAGAGATTTTATGCATGTGCTTTTGTTGAATCAGATCCAGACAAACCTCTTCTCTTTACTTACGTACTTTTCGAAAGAGAATATTTGTAACATTGGTTTTTGTATTTTTCTGAACATCGCAAAACGATTTTGCCCTGTAGTTTGGGAATTATGTGTTTTCAATTGTAGCGCACCTCTGTAAAATAGTAAAAACACGACCAAGGTCTGAGATCGATTATGTAAAATGAAGATTGAAACTTCTCGGAAAGTCTATGTATATCACACGGTCTCTGTAAAACGCGAACTCTCGATAAACTAGAAAAATCACAGGCACGGATTTCGATGAAATTAATTTCCCTGAGGTTTTCAAACATTCTGAACACATCCTGCACAACGGCTAAATCCAAAAAATTTTTGTATCAGATATGGTATACGGTACACCAAATTTGCATAATGGCCCAAACTCAACCAAACTTTGATCTGAAGGTGTCATTTTACTCCTTACATAATTAGAAACTAGTTTATAATTGAACATTTTTGTCTAAATGCAATGATTCAAAAGTTATAGTTACAAAACGAAAAAAAATCTTTTTTTCAGATATTTTATTTTTTGAAAACTCAACCAAAGTCCGCCCAGTCCAAATAAACACACGGTTATATGAAACAGAATATTTGCCTTGCTGACAGTACCCATACGAGCTAACATTGAACCAACATTGATGTTGCAAATCGATCAATATTTGATATTCATCGATAATCGAAATTCGCGGAAACTAAAGACCAGCTCAGCTTGTCCAGAAATGTGAGATTCAACTGACCACGACTCCACTTAGTGTCCACTCCATTTAGTGTCAAAAGTGATTCTAAAATCCATGTAGTCTACTCCGCGCAGGCTCAGCGTTTCTCACGGACGGATACTTATCCACGACAGTCTTCATATAAAAATCTAGTATCAATTCCTGACTTGTCCATCATTTGGATGTTGTTTCGAGGTCCACATATTCCATAATCCTGAGAGGAGTGAGGTAGAAAAACTTGGGTTTATTCGTACTAACGTACACCAACGTACTCCTTACTTCGTTGCGCGACAGGAGGAGGACCCCGGATTCATATAGCGTTCGTCGCTCAATCTCACGGTCGCTGGTTCGATCCCCCTCGCAGTCAACCATTCTTGTTAAATTCACCCAATTCAAGACGTCCGACGCCACCCAACCCAACTCCCTCTGCTGACGTTGTCGTAATCCAAGAACCCCATCTTGTTCTCGACTAGGAGGACCCCGGATTCAACCGGCTAAACAAAGAAAGCTTGATCGCCAACGGCAAACTTGATTACTTGATACGAGAATGTGAGCGAAGTAAGTCTACCTTTTTCCAAAGAAATTGTTGTAAGAGGTGATGATTCCGATCTTGTAGATGTATCTCGGTAAATCATCATCTTGAATTCCAAGAAATGAAAATGTTGTATTTTTCCGCACCTGCGATGACTGCAGAGTGAGACTTGCTTGGCATTAAGGGACCCTGAGAGAGAGAGAGAGAGAGAGAGAGAGAGAGAGAGAGAGAGAGAGAGAGAGAGTAGATAGGAGAACGAAGTCGTTCACGTCCCGATTTTTTCAGTTACCAGGTGATTCTACAGACAGATCAAAATGAAAGAGGTTGGGTTGTGCTCCGGATACGGCAAGCAAAACAACTGAATAGTTTTGATTTGCAGAATTCCCGCATATTTTGTTCATAAATGCTTTGCAGTTGGAATTTCGTTGACTAGAAATGTCGAAGTGTACCAACTTTGATAGGCCATTCCCAAAAAAGGTGTCAATCGATTTTTGATTTTATTTGTTAAAAATGACCGCAATATTCTGTTTCATATAACCGTGTGTTCATTTGGACTGGGCGGACTTTGGTTGATTTTTCAAAAAATAAAAAATAAAACTGAAAAATAGAAAAATTTTCGGTTTTGTAACTATAATTTTTGAATCATTGCATTTAGACAAAAATGTTCAATTATAAACTAGTTTCTAAACATGTAAGGAGTAAAATGACACCTTCAGATCAAAGTTTGGTTGAGTTTGGGCCATTATGCAAATTTAATGTACCGTATACCATATCTGATACCAAATTTTTTTGGATTTAGCCACTTTGCAGGACGTGTTCAAAAAGTTTAAAAACCTCAGGGAAATTAATTTCATCGAAATCCGTGACTATGATTTTTCTAGTTTTGGTCCAGTCTGTGGAGAGTTCGATTTTTACAGAGACCGTGTGATATACTATGTGAGCGTGTGGACTGGATCAGGATCTGTGGCACTGCCCTTCTTCAGGACCCAACGTGAAACGTAGTTTCTATGAATGATTGAAAGAGGGTGATTGGCGGCGAGCGGGTTGGTGTGAGACTGCCCTGCCACTCACTCTCGGCCATCGAGAGACGGTCCCACGACACCCTAGGAGAAGAAGAAATGGAAGTGGAAAGGCGGATGATGGACGAATGGAGATGGAGAGCAACTGACGTGTGAGTGGTTCCGTCTTGTTTAGCGACATGGAACTGGCCGTTCCACGGCACACTCGAGTCGAGTCACTCCAAGTCACAAGCCAGCGCCAAGTCACAAGCAGTTGAATTGTTGATATGATGGAGAAGAGAGGACTGTCAACTACATATCAAATATTGAGCTGCTTGCGTTCGCAGAAAAGGTATGAAGAGTGGTTGGCAAGCTCTAGAAGAGGTATGAAGAGTGGTTGGCAACTATGGTTTCTGCGAAAACAAGCAGTTGAATTGTTGAAACTCTGAGTTGGACGGAACGAGATAGTTGGACGGAACGGCATGACTACCTTTGTTTTTTTTTTTTTTTCAAAGTTACTTTTATGTGTGAAACAGATCAATTGTGACTTTGAGTAAATATGCGAGCGCACAGAAATCCGAGTCATCAGCGGGGATAGAGGAGCGGATTGTCCCGAACTCCCGAACAACGATGCACCGACCGAACCAACATTAGTCTAGTCCACGATCGCTTCAAACGATATCGCTTCAAATCTCGCTTCAAACTCATTCGATTTGAAATCTAAACATAAGACTCATATGCAATAAGAAAGACGGATGCATTGAAGTTTATTGTATTTCCTAAAATAAATGAATGAAGCACAAAGCACATATATTTTCAGTATTTTCGATCAATTTTTATAAAAACACTCTTCAATTAAGTTCACAAACAACACTAATAGTTCATGACGTGTTATTTGGCGAGCCACTGTAGATGTGCGGGCACAGTCAATTGGTATCCGTGGTCGTAGACATAGATCCTACAACACACACTCATGCTGGTGTGTCACCCCTCTGGGTGTCCATCTAACCTCTTGTCGTAGGGATTGTAGCTGATCATGTTCGCGTTCTTGTACAGGTTCACCCACTGAAACAAACATGGTAACATCAGCTTCTCTCTCTCTCGCTCACTCTCATTATCTATCCATTTCACCCCCCCCCCCCTTCCCCCTCTGCATCACTCGCCTTTATGTTCGGCGTGCTGTATGTGAATCGATAGAAGTCGTAGGCTTGTGTGATGGCAGAAGATTGCTCGTGCGCGTCTCTCACCTGCGAGGACCACCCACGTAGTCAGGACCACCCACGACGACTCACCAGATACAGCATTCCGCAGATCACGAATCCGTTCGCCACTTGTGTGTGGTTGATGTGAGTGAGGTTGTGTGTCTCGTAGAGTGTCAGGTTGCCAATGTCCAGCTGACGACATAGTCAAATATGACGTCAACAGATCACTGACCTTGGCGACGTTGAGGTAGTCCTCTTTCTCCATGTGGTACATCACCCAAAGAGCGTTTTCGTCGATAGCCAGGTCAAAGTAGTTCATAGAGCGGTTGTAGAGGTACTGTAATGACGTCATCGGAACTACCAAAGAGGGAGAGAGAGAGAGAGAGAGAAACCATTCCACTACTGCTAAAGCCACTACTGCTGAAGCCACTATTGCTAAAGTAAATCACATCTTGCGTGCTTTTGCCAGTACAGACACATCATTGTATGTGAAATTGTTTAAGACTTATATTCGTCCTTGTCTCGAATACGGACGGTACAGAAATATTTAATCAGCCATGTAATATCAGTCTCACAAAACGCTTAGAGACACCATTGCGGTATTTCACAAAGGAGGTTTTCAAAAGATGTAACCCATCTTTACCCATACCATCATATCCAGATCGTCTTGCAGTCTTGCACTCATGGGTTTGCAGTCATTATATGAGCGTAGGCAACGTAAAGATTTAGTGCAGTTCCATTCTCGCAATAAGTTGCGCGTGGTGGGGTAGATCAGAGAAAGACGGAGAGTCAGCTTTCGGCAATAGTACGCAAAACAAGAGAGACAGACGGTTATGGTACCGTGTTTCGAACTGCAAGCGAGGTAGACCGAAAACTATCGCTCTGGCGCAGGCTAGAACCTTATACAAAATTCTTACAAACCGATTACATTTAGATCAAAACCACATTCCAGCCATTCATCACTCGAGATACAACACTCGATCTCACGAAAAACAAATTGCGATTCCTAGGAGTAAGTATAAAGATGAAAATTTCTGTTTTAATCGGGTAGTTAAACCGTGGAACATCTTCCGTTCAATCTTGATAACGTATATTCAATTTCCGATATGAAAAACTATTGTCGAATTGTGTCGTAACAATGTTTGGTCAACTCCCCCCCTTTTTGTAGAATTATTTTTTTCTTGTCGTGTTTCGTGTAATATGTTGATGTTGATGTTATTAAAGGATTTTTCCGGACAATGTAATCTTGCCTGATCTTCAGGTTGGGGTCATTTTTGTTTTCGTCAATGAAACCTTCTTTTGAAATTGTATCAACGTGGAAAAATTGTTCGTAATTTTAACAATTTTTCTGTGCAAACAGAACTTCAAAACTCGTCTTTCTTGAAGAAAACGAAAGCGACCCAATCCTGAAGATCAGGGAATAATACATTGTCCGGATAAATCCTTTAACCTATCATTTTTGTACGATTTTTATGTAACATGAGGGCCCTCCAATAAGTAGCTGACAAGTTGCACTGGTCAGCCTAGGGTTAGCCTTGTTTATCCACATTTGTTTCATGCTTGCCTTTTATCGTTATTACTTCTCCCTTGCCGTGGACATAAACACTTCAATAAGAAAGAGAGATAGATGAAGAAAGAGAGAGGGGAAGAAAGACCACCCACGTTGTCTCCCTTGTACGCCGCGCCTTCCACAACGAACTCGTCGTACTTGCCCGAATTCAGCTCAAACTTGCCTGAAAATAACACGCTCAACCAATTTCCCCCATATAATAACTGAAATAGGGGTCTAAGAAAGGGAGTGTGGAACGTAGAATGAATACAGCACCTATCCTCCTGGTTCCCGCTCGATGGAAGAAGAACGATCCGTTGAACATCACATGGTTCGTGCCATCGTATACGTAAGGAAGTTTGTGACTGAAAGATGTTTTGATTAGCACTTACATCCCTTCGCGTATTCCCACTTGTGTATCTTCCCCACTCACACTTTATTCACGATTTGCCTTCGCATGTCCGCTTCGCTCTTGTATTCGAACAATTCATTGCCCTGAAAACTTGATTACGGTTCTTTGGGTCTTTCAATTACCTGGAAGTGGTTGACGAGGTAGCGCTTCACCGAGTCCTGAACACAATACGTGTAGTATGATGTGTATAGATTGTGTCATGTGTTTTGAACCCACGTCTCCTGTGCGGGGATAGGCGTCGCGCATCCAGCTGCCGTAGTAGGTGGTGGTATGCGAGTGGAAGATCGACTTGCCCACCGATTGTAGCTTGCAGTCTGCAACATCTTATGCCTCTCCCCCCCCCCCTCCCTCTTTCCACCCACGCGCAGTGGCCCCATGTATGTATGCCATCTGGTCCTCTGTCTCCTCCTCTCCCGTGTCGTATTCTGTCTCGTTTGCCACACACAGCTTCATACACGTCTCCACCTCGCTGCTGTTCGCCCACAGCATCTAAAACAACATCACCATAATGGAAACTTTAGCAAATATCAGTAACGAGATTGTCAGCAAGCTCAGCAAGCTCAATCCTCAATACAGCCTGTTCTGTTAGAGATTTGTGGTGGTGAGGTGGTGACGCTTTTGAACGGATCGATCATGTCTCTTGTGGAAAGAATGACACTGCTTCGAAAACCAGCTATAGCTTTGTTTTGTGTGTTGGTTGCGAGGTTGCGAATGTTGTTGGAGGCGACCTGTTGGATGAAGAACGGGAGTGTCTTGTCCACCAGTACAGGCCCCACCGTCGAGTCGACTGCACTCTGCGCCGAGCAGTCCATCTCTTCCACCTGCAACTCTCTCTCTCTCTCTCTCCCTCCCTCTCTCTCTATCTCTCCTTCTGTCCTTCTGTCCTTCTGTCCTTCTGTCCTTCTCTCCTTCTCTCTTTCTCTCCCTCTCTCCCTCTCTCTCTTTTTCCCTCCCCCCCTCTCTCTCTCCCTATCGTTTTCACCTTGGGACAGTCGAAGCTCTTTTCAATGAGGAACTCATCGGGCACTGGGCACTGTTCGCACGCGGCCTCGCTGCCAGGGTGCCCCGGAGGACCCTGCAATCACAAAACGGATAATCATTCGCATCTAATTACTACTTTAGCCTCACGAACCTGCGGTCCAGGATATCCGGGCACTCCCATGAGCCCCGATCGCCCCGTAGGCCCGGGAGATCCGGGACGGCTGTAGACAGTAGATGCTCTCGTTCAATGACCATGTCACATACCCTGGCGGTCCGACGGGTCCGGTCTCTCCGGGCGGGCCGCGGTCGCTGCCATTCTCTTCCGTGCAGTACTCATGGATCTCCACACACTTGTCCAACAGCTCGTTGATTTTCACCTAAACATTATTCGGATGCATAAACGTAGACCATGTGCACATATAAAAATGTTTCTCACCCGTGACAGGGACGTGACCCAGAAACTGTTTCCATTGGTTCTCGGGATACTGGAGTTGGCTGCACGCCGGAAACGAGTCTGCTCATGCGACGAAGTCACGTTGAACACCTCCAGCTCCAAGCGAGTCAGCCTGCAAATCTTTCTCTCTTTCTCTTTCTCTCCATCTCTCTCTCTCTATTTCTCTCTATTTCTCTCTCTCTCTCTCTCTCTCTCTCTCTCTCTCTCTCTAACTCCCAAGCATATCAATACCGTAAATGCAGGCTGCCGAAAGCAGACAACGCCAGTGCAGTGACAAGAAAGTGGCCGAGCCACACTGACCGATCGGTCATGGCAGATCAGTAGATCAATCAATCGATATCGGAGATCAATGATACGA
>CAWZYM010000043.1:0-60000 GCA_963966185.1 Rhabditoides inermis | reverse complement strand
ACCGGTCATGGGTCTAGCCGGCCTGAGGAACCCCGCTCCTTCTCCAAGTCTTCCTCCCCCTCCCCCTCCCCCTCCTCCTCCTCTTCCTCCTCCGCCTCCTCCTCCGCCTCAACACACCAAGCCCACTCCAATCCTCCAACACTTCCAACTACCGCTGTCTCCGCTTTCTCAAATGGCAGAAAGCGTGGCAGAGATGCAGCTCAGTCCGTGTCTCTCGCGATTTGACGTCAGCCGATGTTCCGTGGAAGAGGAGCAGAGGGAGCAGGAGAAGGAGGAGGAGGAGGAGGAGGAGGAGGAGAGGGAGCAGGAGGACTACGTGAACAACAACGACGAAGACGACGACATCGGCTGCGTCGTTGAGGAACTGCCTCTGCCAAAGCTCATGGCATACAGTGATATGGTGGACATCCTCCCGCCGCCTCCGCCTCTCAAAGCCACGCCCCTTCCACCCATGCACATCCCGCGGGTCTCCTCCAAGCCCCGCCTGGCCATCGTGGAAGAGGAGGACTCGCACCTCTCCACAACCACAGACTCCTCCCACTCAGACTCCGCCCCCTCAGTCAACAGCCTCGACCATCGCATTCGCATTAACTTTGACTTTTACATCTAGAGCTTACATCCGCCATATTACACCATGACACAAGACGGTGACATAGATATATTTATTATAATCAAAATCAGAGAGATCTTGTAATGAAGATAAACATCGAGATACCAGAATGTACATGTATTGTTGACGTGTTACTGTTGGTGGAGAGTGGGAGGTTGGTGCGGGGGCGTGGGAAGGGGGTGCTTCCTGGGGCGGCCGCGGCCTCTCTTCACAGGGGTTGGCGACTCATCGACAGGCACGGGCGGGACCACGCGAGGCTGGACAGGCGCGTCCGCTCCGTCGTCCACTACGATCTGCTCCTCCACGGGAGACGACTGCTTCTCCGCCACCTGCTCCTGCTCCCCCTGCTGTCCTCCCTCAGCTTGCTCCTCCTGCTGCCCCTGTGCCTCCTCCTCCTCCTTCTCCTGCTCCACTTCTCCCTTCACCCTGTATCTCGTCGTCGTCGTCTGTTTCACCATCACCAGCTGTCCATCGAGGGTCCTCTTGAAGAACACCCGCTCGTTCTTCTTTTCCTTACCCTCCGAGTCGTTCTCCGTGCCCTCCAGAAGGCGAGCTCAACCAGATTACAATCAATCAACTTATTCAAAACATCACTAATGTCTTCAATAACGTCACTAAACTAAATCAACCTATAAATCGAATAACAATTGAATTGCCGGGGGCGCGGCTCAGTGGATAGAGCGTTCGTCTCTCAATCTCACGGTCGCTGGTTCGATCCCCCTCGGAGTCAACCATTCTTGCGAAATTCACCACGCCCCTGTGGTGTGGCAATCCACTTTCATGGTAGCCAGAAGGCGTCACAGCACCATCTACGGACTCAAGAACGGAATTCAAGACGTCCGACGCCACCCAACCCAACTACCTCTGCTGACGTCGTCGTAATCCAAGAACCCTATCTTGTTCTCGACTAGGAGGACCCCGGATTCAACCGGCTAAACAAAAAAAAAATTGTTACTGACCAGGTGTCTTGTAGAGCCTGCCTGTGCGACTAGACTGAGGAGTCTGCAGGGCGGGGGTGCGCTTCCTGGAAACATCCCATTCCCTTCCGACTCTCTGCCTCCTCTCACCCCGCGTGTCCAGTGCTCAGCATCTCTGGCTGTTTGTTGCCGCGCATGCCCGGTCCCCCAGTCAGCTCGTCTATCTGGGTGAGCAGCGCCGACGCCGACGTCTGCAACGAGGCATGCCATCCTACTGTGCATCCCCACCCTCACCTGCTTGATCACAGCCTTCTTTCCCAGGCCCACTCCCAGTGTGCCCGCCACTCCCCCGCATCCACTCACCACACTCTGAGTCTCGTCGCGAACCTAAAAATACACGGTATACAGTATCCACAAAGGAATCGTCACTCACATTGGGATCGGCGATGATCTGATCGAGGAGGTTGGTGGTGCGAGTGAGGTACTTCCTGGCTGCGTCGATCGAGCGACACGACTGCATACGCTCCTTGAGAGCCTGAAGAACAAAACATACTTATTAGATCCATAATAATAGGGAGCAACAAACACACACCTCGAGTTGCAACTCCATCTGCAACACGTAGTTGTAAATCCTAGAGTCGTGGAAGTTTGCTCGCTTGGTGAGGTGTACATAGGGGGCTGGGGTGGTGCGGAGGAGGGGAGTGCGCTGCGAAGTGGTCGGCTGCTGCAGCTGCAACGTCTCTCTTCTCCATTTCCCCCTCCCTTGCCCCACCTCGGCAGTCGGTTCCAGCTCCGCCTCATCCAGGTCGATCACGTGCACATCCGGCGACGCCCCGCGAGCCGACGAACCCACGCCCCTTCTACAAACACTCAACCATATATACAATGGTTCACCACTTCCGCGCTACCGCCACTAACCTTGCAGTCGGTATTCCGTCGGCCATTCCATTAGTGACCGTCACATTGGTGCCTCCAATGTTCGGACCAACGAAGCGTTTCACGCGCTGCAGCTGGGCATTCGAACGGATCATGTCGACTGTGCGCTAGAAAGGGACAGGGATGAGAGCATGTGGGGGAAGAGGGAAAAAGAAAAAAAAGAAACTCCAACCTTCTTCTTCTCGTTCATCTCCCGGATGAACGCTTCCGGCAGCATGGGCGCATTCACATGAGTGTTATCTGGAATATAATGAAACTAACAACACCAACAACAACAATAACTCACCGGGAACGTGGAAGACGTGATCGAGACAGAACTCGACGCACACGTCAGGTATCTCCCGGTTCTGCACCTGCTGCAACGAGAGCAGGGCATCAATTCAATCGATAATGATCACGTGTTAGGCGTACTCACCCGGAAGTTGTGGACGCGGACGAAGGCCGAGCAGTAGACTCCATCGGCCACTCGCAGGTTACTGTGCGTCTGTCTGCTAGAACAGGCAGATACGCGACCCTTCATCTGTCTATCGAGAGTGCTCGACTCGTGCTCGACTCACTTGATATGTCTGTGGTCGGCGGCGCAGACATAGTACATGTTCTCGTCGAAGATGCCCAGTCGACGCAGCTTGAGCTCTCCCCGCGGAGACGCCACCAACTCCCGGATCCAGTGCTGCAAGACAGTGCTCAGTGCTCCCTCACAACCACCCAACAACTCATAAACACACATCCCTCTTTATGCCATTTCATTATAGAGATCGAGTGTATGAACTACGTGGTTCGGTAGTGTAGACTCACCTCGAAGACGTTCGAGTCGCGGAAAGTGTAGTTGCTGATCCTCAGCGATCTGTGATGGTCGATGGCCAAGTGTTCGACGAGCAGATCCTGAGAGCAGATCGCACCCGCAGCCTGCGAGCGGATCTCGTCCCCACAATCCATGCACACCACCTGGAACGAGACAACTGAGAAAGAGAGAGGGGGAGGGAGAGAGAGAGAGAGAGAGAGAGAGAGAGAGAGAGAGAGGGAGGGGAGGGAGAGAGGGAGAGAGAGACGAACCGGCGGGAACGGCTTGTTGCGTCTGTACTTGTGCAGTTGGTGTATCCTTCCGAGCTGTCCTTCGTGGTTGGCTGCCGCCAGCTGACGCCGACGAGCCGACAGCACAGCCTGCATCTCGAAACGCTTGCGGTAGATCTGCAAGAAAACTTCTCATCATTTGAATAATACTGTTCTTGATGCCCGTCTTCTCTCACAATCGCTCACTTTGTTGTCCCTGTGTGCCTGTAGCGTCTTATCGAGGGCGTAGAATGGCGGGAACAGCTGAGCAATGTCCACGCTGCACTCCTCGCTCATCAGCTTAGAGACTGACAACACATCATCAAATACAGCCACAGTCAAACAGCCCAGCGGATACAATTGATTTTAAAACAGTAAAACGAATTAATTCAAACACCCACTGTTGTTAGTGTAAAGTGCATCGAGAGGAGCGTCTGTGAATTCAGCAATGAGGCGCAGGTCGTATATGGCAACGCGGAGACGGATCTGCAAGCAGTTTTTTTTCAATCATCACTACATTCAGTCAAATGGTATTGAGTGCAATGTTCGGTATTCTGACCTGCACATCATCGGGAGTGCATGTGTCGCAGTGAACGCCTCCCCTCTGCCGCAGCTCAGAGAGACCGGGTGCAGTGCGCATCTGCGCAGTGCAGCGCGCGTTCACACAACGCCAGTTCACGTATTCTGTGTCCGAGACCTCAAATATGATAATTGCATTTTTAACAATATAAATAAAATACAAAAGTAGAAAAAAGACCGACATCGCTTTCGACGGCAGAGTAGAGGTATCCTCCAAATGCAAGCTGAGGAGTGCAGCGCTTCGAGAAACAGCGGATCAAACGGAGCTGAACGTATCGTATTGAAAAACCGCATAGCTGCCACATTAAAAAGTACATACTCACCCCGCCGTCGAATGCTATGGTGTGTGAAAGAAGTTCGGGAAGGTTGAGAGTGTAGATGGTCTCGCCGCGCTCGTCTCTCGGCAGCCATGTAGGGATTGATTCCGCTCAAACATAATATGTTTGTCAATAACTATTTCGTGATTACCTTCAGCATAATCCTGATAGTCCTGGTCCTGTACTTGTACCTGCATTCCGGAGCGCTTGATCTCCACATGTTCGCTTGTCGGTAGATCAATGAATACGTCCTGTGAACAAACAAAAAACATTTGAAAAAATCGAAACGTTCACCCCGGTCTCTCACCTCGCCTACAGTTTCCTCGTGGGCAACGACCTGCTCTTCGTCAATCATCCATTCCTCGTCCGGCGGGGCAGCCTCGTGCGTCTCTTCGTATATTTCCACTTCTTCCTTTACGTCCATCTGAAAACAGAAAAAAATAAAGATATTAAGCGAGAGAAAAACGATAAAACAATAAAATGTTCCTAAAATAAAGCCGATCTCTCACTGTGAGAGGGTACAGACAGTGAGAGATGATTTTATCGGCGCGCACTAATACTAAAACATGTGGGGAGAGTGTGTCAACAGTAGAGAAGCGCGACGACATACGTTTTTTTCAGAGCACTGATTATTTTCTGAGCTCCGCCCACTTTTCATTTAATTTTTCGAATTCATTGTTAGTTTGTTCTGCTGTTGTTCTTCTTCCTTATTTTTACTCAATTATTCGTTTTTTTATTCATTTCATTAACAATTCGTTTTTGGAGCGAAGATGCCTGCTCCTAAAAGCAAGGCTCGTCGCGAGATTGACGAAGGAGAAGCGCGCAACAAGAAGCTGCTTGACAAAACGAGGACCAAGGCTCTTAACAAAATGAAGAAAACCAAGCAGTCAGTTGAATCGGTCGTCGATCAGTACAAAGTGCTCGAGCAGGTAGTTTATATGCGTATTTTTTTCAATATGCGTAATATTTTAGACAGACACGACGAAGCTGCAGCGCTTCGACCAGTTTCCTCTGTCTGAGAAAACACTCAAGGGCCTGGAAGAGAACAAGTTCACCATCCCCACCGAGATCCAGCGAGACACGCTAGCCTTCACCCTCACTGGCTCCGATGTGGTCGGTGCTGCCAAGACCGGCAGCGGCAAGACACTCGCCCTCGTCATACCCGTAAGTTATTTTGGACCAGTTTTAGCAGCAAATGTTTATTCGTGTGCAGATGTTGGAGTGTCTGTGGCGCAGTCGCTGGTCGAAGGAGGACGGCTTGGGCGCACTCATCATCTCCCCGACTCGCGAGCTCGCCCTGCAGACGTTCACCTGCATCAGCAAGGTCGGCAACTACCACGACTTCTCCGCCGCTCTACTCATCGGAGGTTTGTTTGTTTTAATATATTTTAAATTGTAATGTTGAAATGTGTTTAGGTACTGATGTGTCTTTCGAGAAAAAGCGTCTGCACGCGATGAACATTATTGTGTGCACTCCTGGTCGTCTGCTACAGCACATGGACGAGAACGATAATTTCCCCGTGAGTGTATGCGTAAAATATAGGGTGTCCCCCCGGTTCACGGTACGGCAGCCATTTCGCCGCATATTTTCCAGACATCATTTCATCGCATTTAGCCGCGCTATCGGTCCGCGCAAGACCATTCGACCGCGCGAGTCGCGCGCTTTGCGGTCTGATTTTAGGGAAATGAAGGTGATTAGCAATTCTGATGAAGCAGAGTTGCTCACCTTTCAGATTTAATAACTCCTTCCGGAATTGATGAATCTTTCCAATTTTCGGATATGTGGTGTGAATCCCCAGCCCCCATAGAACTCTAGATTCCGATTTTTGAATTTCGCTTTAGTTCTTTTATTGTCGTTCGATAACCACGTTTTTGAGGCTGTTCAATAGGTAAAATATAGAAAACTTAATAACTCACTTCAAATCCATGCTACAGAACCCAGTTTGAGGGAGAAAATACTTTGATAGTGTCCGCACAGAACTCTAGTTTTCGATTTTTCATTTTCTTCCATTTTTGCCGTGTTTTTGGAGTAAAACCGAGATATTTCTCCAATTTGCATAAAAAGCTCGTCATTTAGCCCCTGTCTGGCCGACCGCCGATAATTCGCGTACCGTGAAAATGGGGGATACCCTATACTTCAATTTATTTGTTCGTCATTTCAATGTATTTACATATTCCCTTTAGGTCGACCAGCTGCAGATGCTGGTTGTAGATGAGGCTGATCGTATTCTCGATATGGGCTTTTCCGAACAGGTGAGGTGATGTTTCGAGGCGTGTTTATGTTGTTTTTGTAGATCAATTCGATCGTGGATAACCTGCCACGCGACCGCCAGTCGCTGCTCTTCTCGGCCACTCAAACCAAGAACGTCAAGCAGCTCGGTCGACTGTGCGCTAAAGTGAGGATTTTTTTATGACATGATAGCCAATAGTGAAACGAAATGGCTTCTTTCTAGGACCCGGTGTTTGTGTCTGTGCACGAGAAGGCAGTGCACGCGACGCCCGATCAGCTGTCGCAGTCGTATATGGTGTGCGAGGAACAGCACAAGGTGAGATAGTAGATAGACACATTATGTCTAACACACAATACATACGCTTCAGATCAACACGCTCTGGTCGTTCATCGTGGCTAACAAGAAGGCGAAGACACTGGTGTTTGTGAACAGCTGCAAGCAGGCTCGCTTCCTCACCGAGTCGTTCGCCCATCTGCGCCCCGGAGTCTCCCTCATGGGACTGTGGGGAGCCATGAAGCAGACCAAGAGGATCGAGGTGGGTAAACTAGTTCGCGGATTATCACATAATTCCATCTTTGTATTTAAAAAATTATGATTGAGCGGATAGTTATTTTGTAGGTGTTCGAGACGTTTGAGTACCGCAAGTCTGCGGTGCTGATTGCGACAGACGTGGCTTCGCGCGGCCTGGATTTCACCGGAGTCGACTGGGTTCTGCAGTTCGACTGCCCCGCGCAGGTGGATGACTACATTCACAGGTAAGTCATTTTCAAATTAGATTGTTGGTTTATACAATGTTTAGGGTTGGACGCACAGCTCGTATGAACAAAAAGGGCAACTCTATGCTGTTCCTGACTCCGTCGCAGGAGGAGCCGATGCTCAAGATCCTCGAGGAGAACAACATTCCTGTACAAAAGATGGTGCCGGACCCGAACGCGCTAACGGACATTCGTAAGAAGCTGCAGGCGTGTAACGCTCAGTTCCCGGAGCTTGTCCAGTATGCTCAGATGGTAGGCTGTCGATTTTGTTGTGAGACTGATTCTTTAATAATAACAATTAGTTTTTAGAGTGTGATGGCGTACGTGCGCAGTGTGTATCTGATGTCGAACAAGTCTGTGTTCGACGTGGAGTCGATCGACGTGAAGGAGCTGGCCGAGTCGTACGGCCTCGTCCAGACGCCAAGGATCAGGTTCCTGAAGAAGGTCGGAAAGGTGAGTGATGGTTTTGGATGACATGGGACATGGATATCCTCTTGTAGATCACGAAGAGCGGTAAGAAGAAGATCGTGGAGCGCGCGACGGAGGTGTCGGCTGGAGGCGGATTCGGAGACGAGGTGGACGAAATGGACGACGACATCTTCACGGTAGCCAAGACGGACGTGTTCAAGGTGCTCGACGACGAGGAGAAGGGCAAGGTACGCCAGGTCGCGTTTGAATGCGCTCTTATGATTATGAACTGTTTATTTCTTCAAATTTGTCGATGATGCATGATAGTTTCTCAAAACGGAATAACGTTTCAATGACATTGTTCAGCTGCCGAATCCGGACATCGAGCGGAAGCAGACGAAGCAGGCTGCGGCCGTGTCGAAGCTGAAGGCAGCCAAGAAGATCCTGAACAAGGGAGTGGTGGTGAACAGCAAGGTGACATTCGACGAGGAAGGAGAGGTGGACAAGGTGGTCGGAGCGTCCGCCTCGGAGCCCACTGGCTCGGCCGGACTCGACCTCGCACAGGCTAAGATTCACATGGCCGAGCAGGACAAGGTACGTCTCTCTCTCCCTTATTCGTCTCGTCTTCTCTCCATATTTCCCTGTTCCCTCTCGCTATCTTGTTCCTGTCATATGACCTGTTTCAGCTGGACAAGGAAGCTTTCCGTCAGCAGCAGAAGGAGAAGCGTCGCGAGAAGAAGCAGAAGGAGAAGGAGAGGAGGAAGGCCAAGGGCCGGAACGACGCCAAGAACACGATGGACCTGGGCATGGACTCAGACGAGGGCAGTGTCGACCTGAGCTTCCTGCCCGATCCGGACAGACCGAAGAGATACGACAGCGACGGGGAGGAGATAGAGGACTCGGATGAGAGGCCCCGGTTCAGGGGGATCGCCAACAGCAGCGACGACGAGGAGGATGATGATGACGAGCAGGGTGAGGGGAGCATTCGAAGCGGGCGGGAGTATTATTATACATTTATAATAGATATGTGCCGACAATGATGCCTAACTAAATGATTTTCCAGACTTTGGTGAATCAGACTCGGAGGATGAGGTGGTGGAGGAGCCGCAGCCTAAGAGGAGAAGGAAGGCGGCCGTGGATGATGCTGAGGCTCGCGCACTCGCTCTGCTTAATCCCTTCTGAGGGGAAGTATTGTTATATTATTGTTGATGTTCTCCATTTTGATTGTTGTTTACTTTAGTTATGCACTATGCACAGTTGTTGATTTGTGTTTGGATTAAAGAGTTTTTTGATTGCTGTATGTGTTTGGGTGTCCTTGTTACGTTATCCGTTGTTAAATCACGGTGTGATATCTCAGGTTTGATCATCGTATGGTGATTTTATGTCCGCTGTTGTAGTATGACGTCTCCTTACCTGCCTCCTCCGCGAATTCTTCCTGAGGCTTCGGATAGGACAGAGGACGAGCACGTCTCCTACTGGAAGAGGCTCAAGGTGCGTTTTTGTTCATTTCGACATTCGACAACTGTTGCCCTTTTCAGCAACTGTCTGTGTTCCAAGAGCCGGGCACGGTGTCTGCGGCCGAGTTCTCTCCTGTCAAGCCTTACAACCTCGCTTCGACGGCCTCGGTCCGTCTGTCCCTCTATGACACTGTCGTCTGCGAGCCCATCAACCTGTTCAGCCGATTCAAGCAGGGAGTCTATGGAGTCAAGTTCAGGAACGACGGACAGCTTGTTGGTGAGTGAGAGAACAGGCAATGTTCTAGTATTTTTGCGCCTTGTCACAAAGAAGAAAAAAAGAAACACTCGACAAAATAGCGATGGCGTATGTTTGCAGTGATTGGTGGTGAGGAGGGCAAGGTGCGCGTGTTCGATGTGGACAGACACACGGCCGGCAACAAGGTGCCCCTGAGGAGCGTCAAGGCCAGCCCCGTGAGTTCCCCTCTCCCCCCACCTCTCTCTCTCTATCTCTCACGCTCGAATGTCTCTCTCAGGGCGCGGTGCATTCCGCCTTCTTCTCGGCATCGGGCAAGACGTTCTTCTCCCTGGCTGACGACGGAATCGTGAAGGAGTGGGATCTGACGGACACTGGCAGCCGCGCGCTGTCGTCGCTGGACGCGCACTCCGACGCGTGCCGCGTGGGATGCGCGTCGGCCACGAACCCGCATCTAGTGGTGACGGGAGGCTACGACCACAGGGTGAAGGTGTGGGACGTGCGCACGGGGAGCGATGGTCCGAGCATGTGTGTGGAGGCGGGCGCGCCGGTCGAGTCGCTCGTCCTCTTCCCCAACGAGCACCTGCTGGCGGTGGCTGCCGGGCCGGTGGTCAAGTGAGTCGACGCCCATCTCTCCTCCTGTACTTGCCCTTGCTGCAGGATCGTTGATCTGACGGCTGGCGGGCGCGTGCTGTCTTCGATGCAGCTCCACCACAAGACTGTGACGAGCATGTGTCTGGCGCAAGGCGGCCGCGCCTTCCTCACTGCCGCAATCGACAAGCGGTGCAATGTGCATAAGGTCGCCGACTTCAGTCTCGTGAGTTCTTGTATTTGTTTTTTTATCGCTTTGAGATCACATACTTTTAATCATTTCAACTCTGTGTGAGTTTTTTTTAAATAATAATATTTTGCGAGTGTATTTGTGTGTTTAGGTGCACTCGTTCTCTCTGCCGGCGCCGGTGCTGTCAGTGTCGTGTTCGGGAGACGACCAGTCGGTGGCGTTCGGAATGCCGAACCTGCTGGCGCTGTGGAGGCGCGCCGCCCCGCCCGCCAAGGTGACCCAGATCGAGAAGGGAGCGCGCGACAAGATGGAGAGGGTGGCGGCGCCCAAGGTGCTGGTGGCGGAGAAGGCGGGGGCGACGACGGTCAAGGACAAGGTGGAGCTGGCGGCCAAGGTGGCCGACAGGGTGCACCTCTCCAAGTACGACCAGCTCCTGCAGCGGTTCCAGAACGCCGCCGCACTCAGGAAGATATTCAATGTGAGAAGGCGGAGAAGAAATCTCGTTTTTTTTCACATGTACTAGATTTATGAGAGTAATGTTCTGTGTTTGAGGACTACCGTTTCCTGCACACGGCGCAGGTAGTTGGCTGGATGAGGGTGCTGCTGCACAGGAAAGAGATGCAGAGGGCAGTCAATGGAGTCGGCGAGAAGACGCACATCCTCATGCTCAGGTACGAGAGAGGAGAGAGAGATGCGAGACTAGGAGAAGGAAGGTCACTTTTTAGGTTCATTCGTCAGAACATTTTCAAGACGGCCTACTTTGAGACGCTGACAGCGTCGCTGGACTGCATCTTCAGTGAGTGGAGGGTACTTGGGAATGACTGGACTGTGTGCATTGCAGAGGCGTTGAACGCGGACCCGTCGGTGCCCCCGTCGCAGGCTGTCATGCGACAGATCCATCTCACCAAGAAGTCGGTCGCCGTCGAGCTCACCATCCAGAAGCAGATCGCGCAGTCGATCGGAGTCCTCGAGCTCATCATACACTCGGCTGCCAAGCCCGGAACGAGTCAGGTAGGTGCTGGAGGGACGGGCGGAGAAAGACAAAAGAATATACGTGTTGTTTCAGGAGGATGAGGGTAACGACATCTTTGGCGAGCCGATCATTTCCGCGGTGGCTCTGGACATGAATGAGGAGGAGAAGGGAGAGGGGGAGAAGATGGAGGCATAGGACGGGTGCTGGGGACGCAGTTGGCAGGAGGAAGAGAAGGAGGGGAAGCGTGGAGAGAGCGTGCACCAGGCGACTGGTTGAGGTGCGCAGTGCTAGGGACACTTGGCACTGCGCGCCCCCCCCCCCATCTGTCAAACTGTCACACCACGTCTCCAGCTCCTCATGTTTTGTTATTGGTAACATTGTTTTTAACATTGTTTAACAACATTAACATTGTTGTTTTAGAAGTTGTTTATGTATCACGTTAATTGTTATTGCAGTTTATGCCTCTGTGGAAGAATGTTATTTGATAAACTGTTGTTTTGCGAAAGAAAGTATGGGTGTTTTGGGTGGCTAATACGCTAATATGTGAGGAGTCAGAAAGTCTCAATGATATCTCTACTGGGATAGGTATGCATGTGATACGGTGATACAGTACTGTGGGTCAGGAAGGAGAGTCGGACACGGTCTTGAAACGACATTCGGGAAAGGATGGTGTGAGTTACTGGTAGCTAGAGTCACTGTGTCAATGACGCATGTCAGGCTTGGCTATCGAGTCTCGTCCCCTCTGTTGGCTCTCGCAGCCGGGCAGTTCGGAATGGGCATCATGCATGTGCTGTTCATGTTCTACTACGTGAAGGTGGGGGAGGGAGGAGAAGGGGGGTATGAACCGGTTGTAGGTGTTTCTGAACGTGTTCCACGTGCCTGTGTGGTGGTTCAACCTCGCTCAGTCCCTGTTCATGGTGTGGAATGCCATCAACGACCCGCTGTTCGGGTACATACAGGTGAGAGAGAGAGAGAAAGAGAGAGAGAGAGAGAGAGAGAGAGAGAGAGAGAGCTCCTTCTCGCAGGACTCGTCTCGTGGCTGGCTGGCGTCACGCACCGTGGTTATCCGCCGCTTCGGTCTGCCCCTCGCCCTCTCATTCCTCCTCCTCTGGTGGCCCTGGTCCGATGTGAGCGAGGGAGGAGCGGGCGCCCTCGAAGGCCTCCATCTCATCATCGCGCTTTTTGCCTATGATGCGTGCTTCAGGTAGTGCTTAGGATTACGGTAGTATTGTTGTTATTTTGTTCGCATGTGTGTTTTGAGTGTGGTTGGCGTGGCGTGGTCGGCGCTGTTCGCAGATACGACCAAGCAGGCGGCTGTGAGGGTACAGGCAATGAAGTGGGGACAGGTGAGACGAGTACGGTAGATGTGGAGGGTAAAGGTATGGTGTGTTTTAGGTGGCGATTCTGCTGAGTGTGAATGCTGTAGCGGTTACAGAGAAGATGTCACACAGTCTGGAGGTGAGCTTTCGCTCTCTCACTCTCTCTCAACTCTCAATTCTAAATTGCAGGACATGTCCTCTTTCCGCGGTGTGATGTTGGCAGCGGCAGTGATAGGTTGTGTGTGTCTGATGGTGTGCGGAAGCCTGAGATCACAGCTGCCTTATTCGAGAGAGGACGGGGAGAGACTGCTGGAAAAGGATGATGAGGGAAAGGTACGACATAGGGGGAGGGTTGGCGTGGCATTGATGAGAGGAATATAGTGCTATGAGTTGTAGGTGGGCGATGAGTGTACATGGGATCGGATGCGCCGCCTGAGCAGACAGGTAGTCTGGCAACGCGACTTCCTCGCCATTGTCGCTACGAACTTCATTCATCAAGCGAGGTACTGGAAACTATCACATCTACATGTTGCGTGAAGTGATGTGACAGGGTGGGGGTAGAAATTGTCAACACTCACGTCCACGTCGTGCCCCCGGGAGTCTGTTTGCCTGTGCATACAGACTGCTAAGTTCAAGTGTTGACTACTTTCGAGTCAAGGAATTGTCACCCTTTGACAATACGACAGGCATTATGCCCAACATACCGACTATGCGATTATCGCAAAGAACCAGGACCCGCTACATGTCCTACAATGTCCGTTCTGCCAGAAGCTTTGCAGACCGGAGCCTGCTCTCGGAGGAGCTCGAGCGACACGGAGTGGACGTGGCGATGCTGCAGGAGACCCGAATCGACCGGACGTATTGCGATTCCTTGCGGTACAAGTACTACAGCGCACTGCCCACTTCCAGGGCGGTGTGCGGGGTGACTGTGGCCATCTCCACCTCCGCCAACGTCAATGTGCTCGCCATCAACCCTCTCTCGCCCCGACTCATCTACGTGGATGCAGAAGTACGAGGAAAGAAGACCCGCATCGTGTCGGCGCATGCGCCAACCGAGGATGCCGAGGAGGTGGAGAAGGACAAGTTCTTTGACGAGCTGGCCAAGATTGTGAGATCGGCCGGCAAGTCAGAGCTCGTCCTCGGACTTGACTCGAACAGCCGCGTGGCTGCCGACGCCAGCCCAGCAATGGGCAGGTGGAGGCGTGCTGCCGACTGCACAAGCGACAACGGTCAGCGGATGGTGGATCTGCTGGAGAGTTACGACCTTATCGTCGCGTCGGCCTGGAAGCGCAACCGTCCCTGGCAGCGCGCAACCTGGAAAAAGAACTGCATCGGGAGGCCGCACCAGATCGACTACCTGCTCGTCAAGAAGAGCCAGGCCGGCGCCGTCCTCTCCAGCAAGAGCCTGCCGGACTTCAAATATGACTCGGATCACATCCCCGTGGTTCTTGTCGTGAGTGGATCCGGAACGCGCCGTCGCTCGTTCTACCAGAAGAGACCGCCCCGCCTCGACTCTCGCCTGCTGATCACGGATGGTGACGTGCGCGCGGACTACCGAGGGATAGTGGAGAAGAATCTGCAGGAGAGGCAGAAGAAAGGAGAGACAGATGCTGACTCGTGGACGGCTGCAGTTCAGCAGGCAGCCAAGGAGGCGATTCCAACTTTGAAGGTGGAGAAGAAGCACGATGGAGCGTCAGTGAAGGAATCCTTGTGCTACGCGAGCATGCTGCTGGCGAAGCAGAGAGGAAAACTGAAGGCCTACCGTCAACTCAAGGCGGAGCTGCGGAGGATCCGGAAGGAGCAGTGGGAGGAGGAATGGATGAGGAGGAGCAAGGAGTTCGAGGACGCTTGGGAAAGGCAGGATGCCCGCACGGCATTCTCCCTGCTGAAGCGGTACAGCGGGAAGTGGAGCAGGACGACGCCCGTCATCTCTGACGGCGTGTCACTCGTCACTGGGGAAGCAGCGTGCGCGGTGTGGGCTGGTCACTTCGACCGCCTACTCAACCAGCCGTGCCCGTCTGCTCCCGCCCTGCCACATACCGCCCGTTCTGACTACAACTGCAGGACGGAGCCGCCAACCATGGAGGAGCTGCTTGTGTGCATAAAGAAGCTGAAGAATGGGAAGGCTGCCGGAGACGACGACCTCACTCCGGAGATGATGAAGGCTCTGCCCGCCTTTGGGATCCGTGAGCTGCATCGGCTGATCGTCAACATCTGGGAGAGGAAGGAGGTGCCTGACTCGTGGAGAAATGCCATCATCGTCCCGTTGCTGAAGAAGGGCAGCCCCACCGAACCAGCCAACTACCGTGGTATCTCACTGATCCGCGTGTGCTACAAGCTGGTGGAGCGTCTTCTGCTACTTCGCATTGTGGAGCACCGCGAGAAGATCGCCCGAGACGAGCAGCACGGATTCCGCCCAGGAAGGTCTACCATCGACGCCGTCTTCTCTCTGAGACGGATCGTCGAGCTGCGTGCCCGATTCAAGAAGCCGACTAACATCATCTTTGTCGACTTCCGGGCAGCATTCGACAGTCCCGATCGAGACCGCCTCTTCGATGCGGTGCGCGCCGACGGAGTACCAGCCCCGCTCGTCGACCTTCTACGAGACCTGTACAGCCGTACTACTGCCGCTGTCCGTTTTCCTTGCGGAATCACGCAGCAGTTCGCCGTCCGGACTGGAGTGCGCCAAGGATCCGTCCGCGGCCCGCTCCTGTTCAACTATGTCATCGACGACGTGATGCGACGTGTTGTGGAGGAGTGTGAAGGAGGAGTGGAGCTGCACCCGACAGGACGGAAAGTCACCGACCTCGACTACGCGGATGACATTGCTCTGCTTGGAGAAGACCCTGTTAACCTGCAGAAAGCTGTCGACCGTCTCAGTCTCCTCGCCGCCTCGTACGGTCTGACCCTCAGGCCGGACAAGTGCGAGTCGATGACCATCCCGCGAGGAGTAAAGGAGGAGTTCACTGTCAATGAAGAGAAGATCGCGCAGACCACCAACTTCCGCTACCTCGGTTCGTGGATTAGCAGCGACGCCGACCTTACTAAGGATGTGGAGGCGCGAATCGCCCAAGCCTGCTCCGCGTTCAATTCGCTGGAAAAGGTTTTGTGGAGATCGAGCGTCGCCAATCACGTCAATCTGCGGATCTACCTCACCGCCATCCGACCTGCGATGCTCTATGGATCCGGTACTTGGGCTCTCAATAAGAAGCTCGAGGAGAAGCTGGATACGGCGGAACGCGAATTTTTGCGCCGGATGTTAGGCTACTTCTACCCAAACCGTCGCCACAACTCGCAGTTGTATCGGGATGTAAACAACATCTACTCCCGTCTCCTGCACAAAAAGTCCAAGCTGCCCACCCCCTCGCGGCAAGTGGCGGCAACGAGAGTTCGTCTCTTGAGACACGTGCTGCGACGAGAAGACCATCGGATTGTGAAGCAAGCTGCGCTCACACTACCGCCGCCGGAGTGGAGAAGAGGCCCAGGAAGGAAACGCGCCACATGGGACGAGAAGCTGAAGGAGGATGTCGGGCCCACACCTGCCGTGCGCGCCAAGGTCACCTCGAGAGACACTTCGTTCCCCAGAGCTTGGAACACTCGCAACGGGCAGTGGATGGACGCTGTTATGGACATGGCACAAGACCGCGTCAAGTGGTCAGAACTGGTTCACGCGATGCTCGCCGGCTAAGGGGCGACAATGCTCCAGATGATCTACGGAGAATCGGCCGAGGAGTGAGTGAGTGAGTGAGTGATGTGACAGGGTGTGGTTGCAGGTCGACATGCCACATGAACTTCGCGTCGATCGCCACGGAGCTGCTCATATCACAGGAGAGCCTCCCCAAGGGAAGCGCCCGCCTCTCCACCTTCTATCTCACGTGCACGCTCGCGCCGCAGGTTCGATATAGCTCTCTCTCTCTCTTTCTCTTTTCCTCTCTCTTCCTCTTTTTTATCTTTTTCTCTCTCTTTTTCCATTCATTTTTCCATATATGTTGGTTTCAATCATTGTATATGTTCTATATGTTGTTTCAGGTTTTGGTGATCGTGTGTTCCGGTGTGGTGGCTCGCTGGGGCGCGTTTCGGGTGGTGATGGCTGCTCATCTTCTGTCGGTGGCGGGAGGAGGGCTGGCTATCCTGGCGGGGGGAGAGGACGCAGTCGTCATGGTGTTCATGCTGGTCGACAGGTGGGAAGAGAGGGAGCAAGATCGGAGATGAGTCCATTTCAGTATCGCAGTCCACTCTGCGGCTCCGCTCTTCAACATTCTCATATCGGACTTTATCGACGATGACCAGCAGCGGTTTGGAAGGAGGTACGTTCATGTCTAAGAGAACAATTCTGCATTCAACAATTCCGCAGGACCGCTATTTCGTCTCTCGTCTTTTCGCTGAACGCGCTGATTGTGAAGCCGGCGCAGTCCATTGGTCCCATGCTCGTTGTCCACATTCTCGACAAGTACGGATATCAGGTAGGGGATGTTTCTGCTACTCTCTCAACAGTTTTCTAAATTAAGACACTGAATTGATGGTGATTGCAGGCGTATCTGTCGAGTAAGGTCCCCTCGGAAGATCTCGTCTCTTCTATGAGAGCTGTCCTCTATGCTACTCCCTTGATTTTCGGTGGATTACAGTATGTAATGTTCAGAAAGTACGGTTTGAGAAATAAGCATCTCGGAAAGTGAGTGATATTTGTGTTTTAGCGGGTTGTATAATTTTGTTCGGGATTATTCGTAACTCGATTTGTAAAATAACAATTGTGATTTTCAATGTAATAATGTACAAACAATAAATCATTTTCACTTAATTACTTATTTATAGTTTCTTAGAAAGGCGTAATGAAAATACCGAATATTAAGACAATGATTGATTATATTAACAGACAATTTCTTCCTGACAAGAGAACCAGGCAAAATCCCGAAATACAGATCGGATATCGGCAGCGGAGCGGGGGTCCAATGACGGAAATCTCATCTCAAGAATGTGGCAAAAGATGATGACCTCGTGAGATACCGTATTTGCTCGCGTTGCGGTCTCAACCGCGACGCGTCCGAAATAGATCGATAATATATGATTCATTTCGAATATTTTTTTTTATAAAATATAATTTTTGTATGAATGATTCGTCGTTGGATTGCATTAATTATTCATCTTTGGACGTTCGTTGTAAAGCGTATTGTGTTATGCCAAAGAGTTTGCTTATGCTCTCGATGTGATGTGAATAGGCACGGTTCTGCAAAGTCGAAGTTGTTCCATTCAAACTGCCTTTACTTGTGCTGTTGTGTATTTGTATTACAATTATGATATCTTTACAATTTTGTTGTAGATAATGAGAACAGGCGACACGTCTGTCATGATGCATAACATGCATATTAACGGCGGCAGCAACGGGGATGAATACATCAACCAGCTGTACAACTCCTATCGTGGTTGGTTTTGGTTTTGTTAATGAGTACATATGTTATGCTTATTTGTTTTCGGACATGTTCATGTTAGCATTGCATTGCTGCGCCATCTAATCCGTTTATCAAACAGTATTTTCTACTAAATGGACCAGTAACTTGCTAGGAACTAGCTAGTAATCAAAGTATTGTGTGATCTAGATGATGAGTCTGCGTACGCGGAGTCTCGTGCTTCCCGCATTCGTGCCGCGCTCTTCGGAGACGAGCCCAGCGGCAGCAACGAGTATGTTTTCCGGATTGTTTCACTGGTGTATCAGCAATGCATCACTATTGTTATAGCGATTCTCGCTTCGGCCTGGTGAACCGTCTAGCAGAGCCGGCGCAGATGGTGCGGGCGGCTGTGGTGGAGCTGCTGCGACTGCAGGCCGACCAGGACATGCGCGCGCAGACCGTGCCCGACCTCGTGCGACTCATGTGCGACCATGATGAGGTAGGAGTTGGTAGGAGCCTGTAGGAATATTTCACGCGATCAATCTAAATTTGTTATGTACAATATGTTTAGGCGGTAGTGGCTCGCGCGGTGCAGCGTGTGTACGTGATGTCGAAGGAGGACCGCTCGATGGCCGTCGCCCACCCGCAGCTCATCGAAACTCTCATCCGCATTAGCCAGTCAGTACAGAGTGTGATATTTCATTTGCATAATTGTGCGTTTCAGCTCGGACAACATTTCCGTGAAGCGTGACGCGATGGGAGCGCTGGCGCATCTGTCGGAGAACAAGGAGGCACGCATGCACCTGTTCCGCTCGGGCGGACTCGCCGAGCTCATCAAGATGCTGTACTGCCCCATCGAGGTTGTGGTGCACTACGCAGTGACGACGCTGCACAATCTGTTGCTACACGTGGATCAGGTCAAGGGACAAGCTAGGGCTCTCGGAGCACTGGAGGCACTTGCGCCGCTTCTCCTCAGGTATATAATTGTAATAATGAAACATTTTAATTCCTCTCTCTTGGCTCAGGTCTAACCACCGTTTGCTGGCTCTGGTGGCTGACTCGCTGTATCTGCTGCTACTTGACGACTTCCAATCCAAAATCACTTTCCTCTCTCTCGGCGGACCTCAGACACTTGTACACATACTCAAGAATCACTCACAGTATAGGTTGGTTTTTTAAAGCTGATACTTGTGGTTGTGGTTTCATTTTCTATTGTAGGAAGTTGATATACACGGTGATCCGTTGCATTCGCTCGTTGTCGACGTGTGAGGAAAACAAGGCTGCTCTCATCTCACTGGGTGAGTAAAGTAGGGACATAATAGGAGCAGAATGAGCACATGTCAAGCACATGTGCATTGTCATTTCCAGGCGCTATTCCGTTATTGTTTGCCGAGCTGACTCGCACTCCGATTGATGACCAGCGCATGCGTCAAGCCCTCCTCCTCTCCCTCCGCAACCTCAGCAACGCCGCCGCCAATGAGGTGTGCAGACGCAGTTTGACACTTTGAGGATATGTAATGATATTGGTGATTGAGGACAACTTGACGGACCTGGTTGTGTACTTGCTGGATGTGATCCGGAATGCGGACGAGGCGACGACTACGTGCGCGTGCGGCATCCTTTCCAACCTCACCTGCAACAACATTCGCAACAAGCAGACGGTGTGCGCGACTCGCGGAGTGGAGGCGCTCACTCTGGCGATCGCCAATTGGCCGGAGGTGGAGGACGCGTCCGAACCGGCACTGTGCACCCTCCGCCACTGCACTGCCAGACACTCGCTCGCCGAGCAAGCGCAGAACGACCTCCGTCTCTGCGGTCAGTTGATCCCATTTACACACTAATTACGCGCATGGAACAATCGTTTGAAGTGGTTGCTGTTCAGGTACGTTCCCGCAGCTGCTGTCGCTCATGTCGACGTTGCGCGCCCCGGTGGTGAAAGCGGCGCTCGGTGTCATCCGCAACTCTGCCCTTCTCTCGGCCAACATTGTCGAGCTGACGCATGTAAGTCGAGACTATCACCTATAATTTCAGTAACCTGACGATGTGATTGCAGGAGCGTACTGCGGAGGGTGATACGATCGTGTCTCTGTCTGCGGAGATTCTGAAGCGCGCCGCGTTCTCTGTGCGAGACGACCGGTTCGCGGAGGCAGACGGGGTGCCGATGATGGGTGTGGTGGAGGGAGCGGTGGCTGCTCTGCACCAGCTCGCCACGGACCAGCAGGTGGCCGCCTCGCTGCTCGCCACTCCCGGTCTCCTCCCAGTCCTCGTCGAGCTACTCGGCCGCTCGGACGTGTCACACTCGGAGGACGAGACGCTGGAGAGGGAGGTGCTGGGTCTGCTCTACCAGCTGAGCAAGGGGCTGGAGGGCGCGAGAGCTGTCGAGGCCGCCGGCCCCACTCCTCTCCTCGTAGACGCGCTGCGCTCTGAGCACCGCTCTGTGTCCACGTATGCGAGTGGAGTGCTGAAGAACCTGGACGCGGACAAGCCGGCAGCGTATAGGCATGATCTGGATATGGAGTCGAGCACTGGGTGGCAGGTGGGTGCGAGTTGCGATTCATCAATGTGTTTCGCTTGTGCAAGTAATGAGCAATATGCAAATGAGTGTGTTGTGCATTCAGCGTGACGGTATCGAGCCGGAGCTGTTCGGTGAGATGTACGCGAGTCACCAGGGGCTGAACCAGTTGGATCACTCGGCCGGATACCCCATCTCCCACAACAACTCGAGTTGGTTCGACACGGATTTGTAAAGAAAAGAGGGAAGTGAGCTCTCATTCCTTTCAAAAGGCTGCTTATGAAAGAGATGTGAGCTTTTGTGATTTGTATATGAATTGTCTAACCTAATAATAATATTACATTTTGCAGATATTTATTGTTGCACATTTTCACAATTGTATACTTGCACGTGCATTTGATTTGATGATCGTCACATTTTAAAGTCTTCCACTTTGTAATATACGTATAATTCGATAATAAACATTTCGCACCAATTGTATTTGTGATGTATTTTTCGATATGTGTAAAACGTTTGCAACGTTTGAATATATTTTTGTAATAATTGATGAAAATGTGTGAATAATGTATTGTAGCGCCGGACAGAGAGGGTGATGGTGGACATTGATATGGAGGAGGCGGCGTCTGTGCCGAGTACTATACAGGTGGAGCTGGAGCAGCGACGCGATGTCATGTTCCACAGAGACGCCATCGGAAGCATGGCCCTCTGCGAGCAGACCGGAAAGGTGACACATTCAAATTCGTTTACATGTTTGGAATATGGTTTGCTCCTACTTTTGATTCGTTGTGTTCTATCTCGATCAAGATGATGAAATATACTTGCAGCTGGCTGTGGTTCGCAAGTGCAGTGAGGAGGGAGGATCGGACACGATCGAGCAGTACAACGCCCTCGTGCCTGGATGTATCGTGTATGAGAAAGTGAGTAGTATGTTCAAAAAGTAATTGATTGTACGATGTTGTTCACGTATTGTACTGTTTTTTGTTCATGCATGATTTGTTTTCACTTGGATGTGTTTCAGGTGCACGTTCCATCGAATGGCGGTGTGGAGTCGGTGTGTTGGGTGGGAGGCAGGCTCGTTGCCGCCCATATCAACGGAAGCGTCACCATCTGCGACCCCCACTCGGCTAACATGCAGGTGCGTTAGTATGTTTGTGTTTTCAAGTCTTATCCTTTGTTTTGTTGTTTCACTGTTGTGTGCAATTCTGAGTTGATCTGAATTGTGTGTCGTTTGCAGCGTCGTCAGGTGTGCGCGACTCCGATCTGGTCTGCGTGCGCATTCGACTCGCAGCTGGCGTGTGTGGTGAACCACTCGGCGCAGCTGTTCCGTCTCGACGTGGCCAACGGACTCGTCAAGGACTCGCTCTCCCTCGGAGTCGACCTGCGACTCTTCTCCGTCGCCGCACACGACGGAGTGGTGAGTGGGCAAGGATATGAACACAACACGTGTGAGAAAAGCAATCAAAGGCACAGGGGCGCTTAGTTTTTGACTTTGTTTCATTGCTTGACCCATGGAAACACGAAACAATCAAAGAAAACGCGAAAGAACGGCGTTTCCGCGTTACCTTCACGCTTACCAACATGTGCACGTGCGAAGCTTGGTAAGGCGAATTCGAACTTCCCGCCAAAACACTTATCGGAAAGTTGAGCTCTGTGCGCATCTCGTCGATATGAGTTCTACAGCTCATGTCGTTGTAGTGTTGTGGTAACGCTCACGGTTCACGGACCATGCTCAATTCAATTCAATTTTATCGCATATATGGGTGATTGAAATGTGCGAGTTGCAGAAAGACGTTACAGTGATAATATACGATCGTGTGGGGGGGGTAAAACAGAATGAGCTACTACCGCGCCTTGCTCAAGGGTACTGGCGGAGACAAAGGCAAAATGAAACGTATGGAATGTGGGGACACAGATACATGTGCAAAAGATATGACGTATGAGAGACGTCCAAACTCTTCAGTCATGATGCCAATTTCCCTCACGGTACATGCCGGTTCGATTCCCGCCACGTGCAATTAGTTTTGCTAAGTTCTCGAGAGTGAATTTCGATAATTCTAAACGCCCCTCTGCCTTTAAACACAATAGATTGATGCTTATCATAGTCTCATTTTCAGATCGCGATTGGAGCGATGGACAATGTGTTCATCTGCAAGGACAGGGAGGTGAAGCACAAACTGCAAGTGAGTTTGTTGGAATGTCTTTCACAATTGCACCTACACAATTGAGGTGTCCCGGTCGGAGCGCCGCCTCCCCGTGGTGGTGTGGTCGGTGCTGTTCGTCTCCCCCACTGTCGTCGCCAGCGGCGACTCGAAGGGATCCGTGTCCTTCTGGAACGTCAACAACGGACAGCTCATCACGGTGAGTGTCTACGTATAAAATAAAATGATTTTGTTCACAGAAATATAAAAGTATTCAACTCAAAGCGCCGTTTTCTCGGTTTTTTGTTCGTCTTGTGTTGTTGACTGACTGTTTCAGACAGTGGTGTCTCACCAGGCGGACGTGCTCTCGCTGTGTCTCTCTCGCGACGGAAACCTGCTCGCTGCCGGAGTCGACCCCACTGTCGTCACCATTGCACAGACTGTAAGTGTATATTGTGATTGTGTGGATGGTATTGTTTTCTTTCCAGTCGCCCATGCAGTGGAAGACGGTGCGTTCTCGGCAGGGTCTGCTTCGCGACGTGCGTTCTCTGGTGTCTGGCTTCGGAGGGGCGGTGGCTGTGGCGGGAGGTGCGGACGGCTGGGTGGGCGACTGCGAGTCTGGCAAGACGGTGGTCGAGATGAGCACGAGCGACGCGCGAGACGTGCGCGTGTCGTCGAGTGTGCTGGCGGTGCGCGGGGCGGACTGCGTCGATCTGTGGACGGTCGGCCCGCCCCCCATTGCCGAGGCAGGAGGCAAGATCCTGTGCCGCGTGCACACTCCCGCCAAAGCGCCCCTCGTCGCCTTCGACCTGTCCTCCGATGGCGGCCTTCTCGTGCTGTCCACTGCCGCTGGCACCACGTCATACCGACTGCAGCTCAAGAAGAGGAAGAAGCCGGTGCTGAAGACACCCATGACTGCCCCGCCTGCTACTGCTGTCAAGGTGAGCACTGAGGACTGAGAGAAGAAAGGGATATTTAACTTCATGGTATCAGAACTGAATGATAATGTTTTGAGATCTCGAATGACGGTTCGTGTGTGTTGCTTGCTGTGGAGGACTTCCGAGTGGTGCGTGTGCCGGCGGAGGGAGGAGAGGAGAAGGTGCTCATCGAAGAGTGTGAGTGGCGGGAGTCGGAGGGAGGGGGGGGGAGGGGGGAGAAGTGTGTGGTCACGGGTGGGTGTTTGAGTGAGCTGCGGTGAGGTGATTCGTCTGTGCGTGTCTTCGTGTGAGCAGCACGCAGCCGTCGTCACCACCCGGGCAGATATCTACGCACTCGATCTCGCCAAGGCCGCCATCAGGCACATCAACAGGGTACGTAAACTATTGTCGTGGCGCTGTGTGTGCTTCTGTTAACGTGACAATGTGATTGTAGAAGCAGCCGCCTTTGGATGTGGCCTTCGCGGCCGGTCATCTGTATTGTCTCTACGGACAGCTGGAGAGGAACTCGAACGCGCCTATTATCACACAGGTGGAGAGGGGAAGGGTGTGCGTGTGTGTACATGTGAGTGTTTGTGTTGCAGCACACGATGGTGGGAGAGGCGTGCAAGGGTGGCTGTCCGGTGCAGCAGCAGCTGGGTCGACACGCGGCCGTCGCCATCCAGGCCGGCCCCGCCCACACCCTCCTCGTACACAGGAACAACGGACGCTGGACACTCATGCACAAGGTCACCTTCGGCTGGTCAATACGGCGAAACTGATCACTTTCGAATACTTTGTTGTGTGTTGTTGTCTTTTTGGTTGTGTTGACGTGTTGTTTAGGCGGGAGATGGTCAGTTCGAGTTGAATGCCGGTCGCGGCGCCTCGTCGGCCGACCAGGAACACACGAGTGTCGTCGTGAGCGGAGACAAGATATGCGAGGTGAGTAGTTGTGTTTTGGTGTTATGATGTCTTTTGTAGATCACTCGTTTCTTCCCCACCCCGTCGACTGCTCCGTACAAGCTCAAGAAGTTCGGAGAGAACTAAGATAGGGGAGGACAGAAAGAGAGAGAGAGGAGAAGGTTGTTATGGATCATTGTTTATTGTTGTATCGTTAGATGTCTTGAGTATGTGCGCGTTGAGAGTCGTTATGTTGTTAATTTTGTTGATATTTCATTTTGTTGGAGATGAAGATTTTTCATGGCTTGAAAGGTTGTACGAAGATTGATTCATTTCAGACTATATAATGTATACAATGGAAAATGCGGGAACATCTGCACAGGTTGAGTAATTATTTTCATAAATCGGGGTATTGAGGTTTCAACAAAGAATTCTCATATTGAATAATACTCGGCTATTGGTATCAGTCGTCTCGTTTCTCCCCTCTTACATGGAATTGTATTATCAGTTATCACCCCGAATTCCGATAGATAAAGACTGCGCCGTATGATCTGATTTCGGCAAGTCACCCTTTTCACACCTTTTCATGAAATGATCGGGATACTATTTCTGTTTCTGCCTGTATTGTATGGGAGTTCCTTGAATCTGCATGAGCTGAATCAATTGATTGCGACGATAGAAGACGTGCGACATGAAATAGACGAGTATTTGTGGAACAGGTGGGTGAGAGAGAGAGAAAGAGAGAGAAAGAGAGAGAGAGGGAGAGAGAGAGAGAGAAAGAGATCGTAGTGAACCCTGGAACTCCTACGATTGGACGCATCCGCCAGAGTCGTCGTGGAATACCACAAAGCAACTCACCGCGCTGCGAATCACAGAGACCCGAGATGTGGTTAGTGACGTCATGAGTGACGTCATTCTGACCTTATCATTCAATTTCAGTCCAGCATCCCGGATCTGGCTGCTGACGTGGGATTTCGGTTAGTTGTGATTACCATTACACACTACATGTAATATGTACTTTCACAGGCTGGTTCGGAAACTGCGTAGCCTCGAGAACGTGTACATAGCTGTTGAAGACACTGCTGTGCAGAGGAGGAGAAGGAAGAGGGACATACAGGGAAAGGTTATATATATATATATACTTTATTCATAATTGAGACAAGTGACATGAACAATGGGTTGACAGTGTAAAAAGCGCACAGTTTGAGACTAGACGAACGTTTTGACTTCTTTACGATGACGTCCCGTCCGTTTGTACGCTCTGAACGCAGTCGAACCGAAGGGATAATCCCTCACCAGACACTGTGTTTATAACAGCATATGCGGTGAGAGACTATCCTGTCACTTCTATAGTTGGGTGAGAAAACCCGGCCGGTGAGATAGACACTACCCCTGTCCAACCGTCTTTCCCCGTCAACTAGCGAGCAAAGAACTCTACATAAAATCTATAGATGTGTTGGGTCTGTTATATGAAGTTTGGATTTGTTCAGAAGAACGTACTTCTGCATAGCTGATCTATATGCACCTTTATCATTGATAAGAACAATACTACTGGGGAGGAGATTCCAAATATTATGAATACGAAAAGGGAAAAAGGACTTTATAAGGATATAGTTATAGGTTAGTTATCGCCCTATCCTCATAAATTTGATCATTAATTGTTCTGACTTACTCTTGATACGAGTGAGAGAGATTTAGGGTCTTGTACACTTGTACATTTCATTTTCCGTCTGGTTCCACACACCAGGCAAAGTCAAGTCATCTCAAGGCCCCAACTATCCCCTCCTTTCCTTGAACTGGTGTTGCAGATAGAAGTGATCGAGTGTTTGGTGTACCGCACTCGCTCCAAGAGACGCAATCTTCCAACACAACATCACATCGCCTTCGTCGATCCGCTCTGGCCACACCAGAAGGACCACGTGAGAAAGCATTTCGTATGACAATTGACCAGTTAAACATATGCGCCTGTCCGATCCGATGTTACCATGTGTTTTGTTTGTCTCACAACAGTGTATCAGACCTATAAACAGTGTATCTAAATGTTTAGTTGATGGGCCTCCTCAACATCCCTGCCGCGTGGGAATCGGGGGTGAGCGGTGCCGGGGTGACTGTGGCTATAGGTGAGAGAGGAAGGGGAGGGGGAGGGGAAGACGGAGATTGCAGTGGATGACGGAGTGGACTACACTCATCCAGAACTCTCCTCCGTCTACTCACACTCTCTCTCGTTCGACTACTCCAGCTACAAGAGCGACGCGATGCCGGCGGATGGCGAGAGCGAGACGTGAGTGTCCCTCCCCCCCCCCTCTCTCCCTCTCTCTCTGTGTTTCCCCATATCCTCTTTCTAGACACGGCACTCGTTGTGCAGGCGTGATAGCTATGACCGCCAACTCCTCGTTCTGTGGCGTCGGCGTCGCACCGCATGCCAGGATAGCAGGTACGGTAGATATGATGCTCAGATATGATCAACAGTAGGAAATGGATATTTAGGTCTGAGAGTATGATATATGAGGGTTGTGATGCATGTATGAAAATATGTAATGAATGACTTAAGCCTATGATACGCAGGTGTGTGGCTACACAATGACTAGGTGTACAGTGTTCAGCTACAGTATGATAATGATGTGCAGGTATCCGCATCCTGTCCGACAATGTGAGCGACGCGACAGAGGCGGAGGGACTGGCACACAGAGTGGATGCCATTCATGTGTACACCAGCAGCTGGGGACCACCGGTGAGGGAGAGAGAGGGGGGGGGGAGGGGAGAAAGATACAATCGTACCATCCAGGATGACGGAGCCTCTCTGGATGGTCCGGGTCCGCTCGCTCTTCTCTCTCTTGAGAAGGGCATCCGCGAGGGCAGGAATGGTCTGGGTTCTGTGTACGTATGGGCGGCGGGCAACGGAGGATCCCACGACGACTGTGCAATGGATGGGTGAGTATCTCTATTCTCATTGTCTTTCCGATTCATCCATACTGCCTCTCTCAGTTTTCCTGAGATCAATTGTAACTAACTAGCCTGTTACCTATGAGAAGACCTTATTAGTTGAGTTTGTATTGTGTGGAACAACGTCCCTGACACTGAGTTTGGAGTCGGGTCGTGCCTCACTGACAATCTCCCGTTGAGGTATGCGTCGCACCCTTCTGTGATCGCAGTGGGTGCGGCCTCTCCCTCCTCCGTCCCCTTCTACTCTGAGGCTTGCGCCAGTCTCTTGACTAGCGTCTACACTGCAGACGACAGAGGGGCCAGCACAGTCGTGAGTATACGTATTCAGTCGGGCACATGTTGAGTGGGAAACATGCATGCGGTCTTCAGGTGACCACATCCCGTGCGCCGTCGTGTGTCGCGGACTTCGCGGGCTCGTCGGCTGCCGCCCCCGTCGTCGCCGGAATAGTCGCCCTCGCACTAGAAGCAAAGTCACACCATCTACAGCTACCCCTCTCTCCCCCTCACTCTCTCTCTCTCTCTCTCTCTCCATTCTCTCTACTCCTGTTCCCCCCTCTCTCAATAGTACACATTCAGCCCACGTCTTTCCTACCGCGACGTCCAGCACCTCATTGTCTTGTGCAGTGATTCGGACAAGGCAGGGCGTGAACGGAATCATTCAATAAAGAACAAGTTCAGGTAAAGCACCTCGACTCGTGGATTGTGAACGGAGCCGGTCATCGAGTCAGCAGGAGGCTGGGATTCGGTGAGAGGGAGAGAGAGAGAGAGAGAGAGAGAGAGAGAGAGAGAGAGAGAGAGAGAGGAGAGAGAGAGAGAGAGAGAGAGAGAGAGAAAGAGAGAGAGAGAGAAAGAGAAAGAAAGAGAGAGAGAGAGAGAGAGAGAGAGAGAGAGAGAGAGAAAAGAGCTGGATGCAGGCGTCCTGGATGCTGGTGCGATGGTGCAGGCTTCTCGCACCTGGATTTCTGTGGATCCATTCGAGAAGACACATCACACATTCGACTGCTCCAGTGGGAAGTGAGTGAGACTAGCCCATCGTCAACCTTATTATTATTCAGTTTCTTCCACTCGTTTCCATTCACCACCACTATTCAAATCAATGCGACATCGGCCAAGTATCTGGAGAGGGTCACTGTCAGGTAAGTCAATCATCTGGACTCCGGACATTCCATCCGATTCCATCCAGACTCTCCCTCTCGCACCCCAACCGCGGAGACATAGCCGTGTATCTCACGTCTCCGATGGGCACTCGCGTGCAGATTCTGTCGCCCCGCCCTCTTGACCACGCCCCCTCGGGTCTGTCCGACTGGCCGCTGTCGGCTGTGCAGTTCTGGGGAGAGGCGAGCCATGGAGAGTGGACACTGGAGGTTGCGAATGAGGTGTGCAGGTCTGTCACGATTGGAGATGTGTTTGTGTTTTGTAGAGTGGTTCTGCTGATTCGGGCCGCGTCACAGCAGCGTCCCTCATCCTCCAGGCAACACACAGGAGACATGTACTGCATACTGTATTGTGATATGATAAATCTATACCGATAAAGCACTTTCGTATTCATTCATCTGCAGAGTCAGCTCGTTTACGAATATTTTTGTTGGAGTTGTTTCATGTTCGTTTTTGGATGCTCTAGTTCTACATCTGAAACGCATTCAAAAATATTAATATTTCGACGCACTCCAGTATCCTTCCTAAACTTTTTTTTTATAAAAAAAGAAGTTAAAGTACTTGCGTAGAGAGATGAACTTTGTCTTAACCCAATGCAGCAAAAGCACATGCATAAAACGTTTACAAATACTAACACAAACCTGCACCTCTATCTTCTTTTTCTTTGTCTCTTCTCTCTCCTTTTTTTTTTACTAAATCTTACTCTCTATTTGTTGTTGTGGTCGCTTGTTAGCAACAAAAAACAAAATATTTCAGTGTGCGCAGGTTTGTGTTAGTATTTGTAAACGTTTTATACATGTGCTTTTGCTGCATTAGTTTAAGACAAAGTTCCTCTTTCTACGCAAGTACTTTTTTTTAAAAGAAAATGCTTCTGTGAAATTTCATAGAAATTTTTAATACGTGCTGAATTATAACTATTCATCTGGATTATGTCTAAACTAATCTATCTATCTTCTTCTGTTCTCTCTCTCCCTCTGTTTTTTTCTCTCCATCTGTTCTTACTGTTTTTTTCTCTTTCAATACTCTCTCTCTCTCTCTCTCTCCATTTCTCCCTGCCCTTCTCTCTCTATATCTGCCATTCTCTCTCTATCTCAGCTATTATTTCACTTCTTCCTCTAATGCACCACAGTCCATCACGTAATCACGGATCGCCGTTACGTTTCACAATCGTTTTTGTTAACATATTTTCTCATTACCAGTCGGTGTCGCGTCTACTGCGCTCTTCCTCCTGGTTATAGTTGGCGGGATCAAAACAATGCAAACCCGGCGCGCATTGGACGCTGGTGGCGGCGGGGCGGACTACACGCTAAGTGCAAGTTGGGAAAAGTAGTGACGGGAAGGAAGGACACGAAACACGCTGGCACGCTGGCCTTTCGCCTAGTGCGAGCGCGAGATCGCGCATTACTTCTTTCACAGAAGAGATACAAAGATGCCACCGACCATTGATCTGGCCTACGGAACGGTGCGAATCTAACTAGCATATTTTTTTTGAAAAGTACTTGCGTAAACAGATGAACTTTGTCTTATCCCAATGCAGCAAAAGCACATGCATAAAGCGTTTACAAATACTAACACAAACCTGCACATCTCTCTCCTCTCTTTCTCTCTTATCTCTCCTATTTGTGTTCACTGGTTAGTATCAACAAAACTTTCCCGAATGCGCAGGTTTGTGTTAGTGTTTGTAAACGCTTTATGCATGTGCTTTTGCTGCATTGGGATAATACAAAGTTCATCTGTTTACGCAAGTACTTTTCACAAAAAAATATATGTCCTTTTGTTAAATTTCATAGAAATTTTGAATATGTGCTGAATTATGACTATTCATCTCTCACTCCCTCTGTTCTCTCCTTCTCTTCGTCCCTTCTCTCTCTTTCACTGTTCCTTCTCTCTCTTTCACTGTTCTCTCTCTCACTCTCACTTTCTGCCCTTCTCTCTCTGTCTCTTTATATCTTTCTGCTCTTCTATCAACGTTTACAAATACTAACACAAACTCTCGGCCGTTCTCTCTCTTTTTACTCTCATGTACCACAGATCACACGTTACGTTTCGGATCGCCGTTACGTTTCACAAAATGTTTTTCCCCACATATTTTCTCACTACCGTTCGGAGTCGCGCCTACTGCGCTCTTTCTCCTGGTTATAGTTGGCGGACCCAAAACAACGCAAACCCGGCGCGAATTAGACGCTGGCGGCGGCGGGGCGAACTACACTCAAAGTGCTACTTGGAGAACACGCGCAGAAAACGCGAGAGAGTACTCTTTCGGCAGAGAGTTACCGGACACGACACCCACCCACACGCTGGCCTCTCACCTGATGGGTGCGCGAGATCGCTCATAACTTCTTTCGGAGAAAAGATACAAAGAGGCCCACGACCAATGATCTGTCCTACGGAACGGTGCGAATCTAACTAACATGATTTGGATGAGTCCACATTGTTGTTAACATGACCTTTGGATATCGCTTCTTGAAAATTCTGGCGCGAGCCCTATCCTAAGCCAAAAGAGAGGGCGCTGCGCGCCCTCTCTAATGAATTGGACGAGTTCCCATTATTGCTAACATGACCTTTGGATATCGATCGCTTCTTGAAAATTCTGGCGCGAGCCCTATCCTTACACGGCAATTCACAAGTGAACAGAAGCTGCATGATTATAAAATCGTTTTAGAGCGGTTTCGTTTCGAGACGCATTCTACTGATTGAGAGCAGAGAGTGCGCGAGAGAACCCGCGATTTGAGAGACGGCAGACGGCGCGAGCGTGGAAAAGAAACGAGAGTGCGCGAGAGTGCGTGGCAATTTGAGGAAAATGATTCCTCGGCGGAACGCGCCGCGCGTCGAATTTTCTTTGTTCACTGTGAATTGCCGTGCCTTAGCCAAAAGAGATGGCGCTGCGCGCCCTCTCTAAATGTGTATCGCTATCAAACCGTTTAATGCTGATTCTTGACAAAATTGTCATTGCGAATAGCATTTTTTTGAGCCATATGTTTGAGCCAATAGAGCATTTTGAGCCATTATACAAGACTGAAAAATTATTATAGTTATTCTTAAAATCAAACATTAAAATAATTTAGTTTTCACGAGAACATGTTTTTTTATCAAACAACTTCCAAAATCAACAAAATATAACAAACAAAACAATCTAAACAACAATGAGGAATTGACAAAGCAGATAAAGTAGTTCACAAATAAATAAGAAACAGAATCCCTGTTTCGGCCCATTATCCTGCACAATATGGTAGTCTACCTATACGTGGCAAACATGTTCTCAATCTGTTGATATCCGGGATGTTCGGGATAGTTGAGGGAGAGGAAGAGACGCACTCCCTCCGTCAACTCCCGACACTTGCGAGCATCCAGAATGCACTCGAACACCGAAGACAGCTGGAATCATGAGAAGAAGCGTGAATACTGTCAAACTCATCATAGATATCACTCCCTCTCCTCACCTTGACAATCGGCAGCTCTCCCAGCTGCTTGAACAGCTTCTTCAGAATGCCCGTCATCGCCTTCGTCAGAGTACCAAACTCCACGACCTGGAATGTGAACGTAGTACGAGATGAAGAGTGAGCATGAATGATACCTTGAGTGCGGTGAGTGGGAGTGTCCTGTGTCGGAATAGATGGAACATAAGTCCAGCCAGATGGGAGCGCGCAGTCGGAGTCGCCTCCGCAGCATCCCGAACACGATCCCACAGAGCAAACTGCGTCGTCATCACAAAACGCTTGTGGTAGTCGCAAAAGCGGCGGATGAGGGCCGGGTAGAACTCGTTGAACGCCTTCTCCCTGCATCACAACATGCACACTTCCTCTCTCCCCCTCGTCTCGCTCACCTGCACAGCATGGTCATGAGGATGTGAATGATCTCCCTCTCCTGCGGACCCGACAGCGCGAGGCGCAGAAGGCGCTCGAACGCGTCGTCCTCATCCGAGGCGGACACTGCGAGCATACAAGTAGGGGAGAGTGTTGTATCTTGGAGACATACCGACAGAGCAGAACACGTTCCGCCTCACTTCCGTGTTCATATGTGCCCGCTTGGCCAGGGCGAGCACATCGGGGGCGAACGAGAGCTGGTGTTTGGAAGACGACGACGAGACTGCGATGAGGGCAGTGGGAAGAGAACATGAAAGATGCACTCACCCTGCACGTGTCTCTCCTCCTCCGGCAGCTGGAACGCCGAGCCAACCACCCACCTGAAAGGAGATCACCTCCCCTCTCTTTCCCTCTCCCTCTTTCACTCACCATCGTCCCCTCGTGTCGGCATCGAGCAGGTCCTGCAGCGACATGCCCAGCTCCTTCTCCACCGAAGACAACTCTGCGTCATCAAATACTCCCTCCACATTCTCTTTTCTCTAATCAGCCACCAATGACTGCACCTTGCACCACTCGCACTCACTCTTGGTCAATCCGTGCAGCATGCTGATGTGGTGTTCGGCCGCCTCGGCGTTGACTCCCGCCGGGGGCTGTCCGCGCCGCAGCTGAGCCAACTCCTCTCCGAGGAACGAGATGCGCACTCTGCAATCAAACACTCCCAAACGAGTCGTGGACACACTTTGTCCACTCTACTGTCTATACACTACATTAGCTTGAAACAAACTGATACTTTTCCCACTCACTGTTTCTCGTAGACAGGATCTGCAAGCTTGCTGGACAGCTCATTGAGCATCTGCGAGAAGGGAGTGGAGGCGTGGCGACGAAGCGCCTTGATCGAGTCTGCAACACAATCATATCTCTCTCTCCCCTCTCTTTTTCTCTGTCTGCATTATCTTTCTTTCTCTCTTTCTCTCTTTCTCTCACATCCAGCCATTTTGAGGAAGAGTGATAGCTTGGTGGGAGTAATCTCCCCGTCCATCAGCCGCTTCAGCAGATCCAGAACCAGTTGCGCTTTCACCACCTCAAATAAATCATTCATTTACAAATAGGAAAGAAACGATAACAGAAACAGCAGCAACATTACTCACCCTAAAGTTGAGGAGGTGAGCGATGAATATGGTCTGGTTCTCGAGTGCCTTGTCCTCTGCCGGATGCTCCATGGCCTCCACGTACGCCTTGCACACCTCCTCCACCAGGTGGGCGGCTACAATCAATCAATCAATACTTTCAACACGTGTGCACAACTGACTGATCTCGCTGCTGACGGTGGCGTGGGTGAGTCCGATGAAGAGGGCATAGGTGGTGAGCATCGAGTCCTGGAGGCGGAAGGGGGAGCGCAGCACGCGCAACAGACAGCGGGTCAGCGACGAGCGCACCTCTCAACACACACCCTTACACACAACAGTACCCTAATGAACATTACCGTTCGTCGAGTTGGCCTCCATCAGCTCGTGGAGCGTCTTCTTCGATTTGACCACAGTCGCCTCCGAGAGACGGTTGATGAGACCAGTTATCGAACGATCCACCTGAACAATGTGGACTCTCCCCCTACCGTACTACTTTCCTTCCTTCAGCTCTCTCTCTCTCTTTCTTTCTTTCACCACCGCACCCACCATGCGCTTGGTCTCCTCGGTCGCCTCGCTCTTTTCCTCCAGCTCCTTCAGCTTCTGCCGCGCGCCGGCCTGGTTCATCTCGATCAGACGGCCAGTCTTCGCGTCCACCGTGCGTCCGTAGATGTCCTCCTTCGTCTTGGGAGTCTTCTCTTCTTCTTCTTCCTCCTCCTCCTCGTCCTCGCCGCCTTCTTCCTCCTCGTCGTCCATGCCTTCCTCACTCATCTCCTCCTCCTCTTCGTCTCCCTCCTTCATCTCCACATCACTTCCATCGTCCTCTCCCAACCCAAAGTCGCCTCCCTCGCTCAGGTCAATATCATCCGCGCTCGCAACGCTGAAATCATAGATGATGATCTCTCTCTCTCTCGCTCTTTCTCTCCCTCCCTTCATCCTCCCTCCCTCGTACCTCTCCGCGTCGATCTCGCTGCCGCTCTGGTCGTCGCTGTTGTCATCGGCGCCCATGCTCATATCGTACTCGGCGAGCTCCCGCCGCTTCGACTCATCGCACATGTCCAGAAGGTCTACAATAAACCAATGAATCGAATACTAAATATCAATAACTCGAACACTCACAATCTAGTCCGTCGTCGGCGAAGATGCGCGGCAGTGTGTCGGTGGCCTTGCTTCCCTTTCCGCGTCGCTTGTCAAACCCTAGCTGCTTGCCCAGACGCAGCGCCTCCGCGTCTTCCGCGTCCACCATCTGCTTCTCGCGAATGCGGCGCACCTCAAATCATTAATCACATATATTCCCCCAAATAAATCATAGGTAAGAGTACTGTACACACCTGCGCCATCTCCTTGAGAACGTCCTCATACTTCTCCTCGCCCTCGTCGGGCTGCTCCTGCCTCGCTGGCTTGAACTTCGCCGTCTCTTCCTGAAAATAATAGAGTATATACAAGGAATTCAGTGACTCAACGACACACCTCTAGCTTCTCTCGCTCCTTTGCAGCAGCGCGTCTCTCCGCTTTCGTCTTCCTCTTTTTCTTCTTTTGCGGACCCATTTTTTCCTCGATCACAGACTCCACCTGTTAAGAATGGGTTCGAGAACAATGAATATGACACATACGTACCGATTTGTGCTGAGAGTAGGCGATGTTACGCAACTTCTTAAATTTCTTGGCACTCTTGCGTTGCTCCTTGCGTGATGTGATTTTGTTTATCCCACCATTAACGCTGATAGTCGTTGCCGACTTTCTAGGCATCTCTAAACAAAATAAATGTAAAAAAAACACCTTTACCATGTATAAACTTAAAAAGAGAAAATTCGAAGAAAAAATCGAATTATTTTGCTACGATACTATAGACGAATACACCCTTATAAATAATAACCTAACGTAATTTGTTTTCATAGGGGTGGTTTTAATGAAAATTGTTGTTTTGATCGTCGTTCGATATAAATATGTTTACCAGTTTGATTCTCCCAATTCGAATGCTCACATATTGAAAGACTTCAGAAACGCACGATAGTAACTGTCTATCAGCGCGCGCCTCTCTTCTGTTTACAAGTCATGTTCTCTCTCGCATGCGCTCACCAGCTGACTGCGCTCTCTGCACAAGGTTCCGCAGCTGATCCGGTTTTCGTCTCTTTCTCTCCCCTTCTCCTCTCCATTGCGTATTCGATCACTCTCTCACACTGTCTGCGTATGTTATCTTGTTCCACACTTGCCAACGGGCAGAAAGTTTCTACACTGCTGCCGTCGTCCGCTCAGATTTGTCAGAACCGATTCAGTTTGTTTGTGTTGTTGTTCTTGGCCCGCGAATTGATTAGCAGTGATTCAGTGTGTTTGCACACTAGGTGCGCTGTCTATGATGCGTTTCCATGCACGCGACGTGTGCTCTACGTGCTCGTTTATCTATCTACCGCGTGTGCTTGGCTGCCTTGCGGCTAAAGGCTATCTATTCCCCTTGCCCTATCGACCTGCTATTCTTCTATGCCTTTCCCGTTCCACACAATCAACAGTCTGTCCTTGTATTCAATATTCCATTTCAGACGTGACACTCGATGCCATAGCTAGGATGACTGTGCAGAGTTTGGAAGGTGAGCGTCTTTGTTCACTTGTTGACTGTGTACTTGTTTTGTACCATTTGGGTTACAAATATGATTATATGCATGATCATCTCAACATGTAGACGTGGATTGATGTGTTTCAGACCTGCTCACGTCTCTCCTCGACTGTGCCTGCCTTTCCGATGTCGCCTCGGTCAGAGGTGAGCATTGTCTGATGGCTTGTTTGGTTGATTGATTGATGGGTTGTTAGTTGTGTTGCATGAATGTGTGTTGTGTCGTAGGGGAGGCTGCGGCGGCTGCTTGCTCGCTGGGTCGTCGTCGCCCGGAGACCCTCCTCACAGCCGCCCACGCATACCTCATGCAGAGACCCAAGGTATCGTGTAGTTTGAATACATGAATTCTGCTCGATGTTTGTTCGACTCAACGAAACATTTAACAGATTTCATCACGCGATCATAACATAGTTTGATTGTTTGTTTGATGTCTTCTAATCGCAGCTGTCCCCCTCGAACCGTGCCCTCGTGATGCGCGTTCTGTGTTCGGTGTCAGAGGAAGTGGCGAGGCAGAAGCACCCTGATGAACAGCTCATTCTACTCGTCATCAACCTCGCCACGCAGGAGATGACCATGACCAAGGTGGACAGTCTCTCTCCCTCTCCCCCCTCCCCTCTCTCTCCCCTATCTCTCCCCCCTCTCTCTCCACCTCCATCTCTCGCAGGATTCGGACACGGAGTGGGCGGACGCAGCCCGCGACGTCCTCGTCACTCTCGCCAAGGACACGCGGCTTGCCCACTTTGTCATGGACGCGGTGTGTTATTGATTAATTCATTGATTAGTCTATCGATTTCTGTATATCAGGTTCTTCAAAAGTTCACTCCTGGCCACTCTGCTGGCCCGCATCGCTATGTCATCGACACACTCCGCGCCGTTGCCAGTGCCAATCGTGAGTATACTGTATGCTGTATTTCCGTATACTTGTCGGTTGTAGTATTCCTCTAATATCTATATCTACAGTACCCCTGCTTGCAGCTCGCGGCTTTGTGCCGTTCCTCACCGATGTACTCTGTCGCTGCGTGCCAGTACTCACTCATGTCAGGTCAGTCTACAGTCTAGCATTCGTGTTTCTGGATTTGGAGTCATGCTGCAGTTGAAACATGATGTGTGTTGAGACTGGACCCGCTTCGCAGTCAGTGGGCGCGCGCCCTCTGCGCGTTCTTCGAAGCAGTGAGAGAGTGCGAGGCGGCCGCACAGGTGCAGGAGGCAACCGAAGGTATGGACAGAGAAAGAGAGAGAGGGGGGGGGGAGGGGGAGAGAGAGAGGGGAGAGAGAGAGAGAAAGAGAGAGGGAGAGGGAGAGAGAGAGTCGCCCTTGCAGACCAGTCGGAGTTGCCTCTGGACGATGAGCTCGTCTCCCGCGCCACTTACTCGGAGCAGTCCGAGGCTGTGTTCGATACAGTCTTCCAGTGGATATATGCCAAGGACGCCAGGGTGCGTCTCTCCCTCTCTCCCTCTCCCCTCTTTCTCCCCCTCTCCCTCTCTCCGCTCTCCCTCTCTTCCTCTCTCTCTCTCCTCCTCTCTCTCCCCCTCTCTATCTCCCCTCTCCCCTCTCCCTCTCTCTCCCCCTCTCCCTCTCACCCCTCTCCCACCCCCCCTCCCCCCTCACCCCCCCTCTCCCCCCTCTCCTCCTTCTGTCTCTCCCTTCTCCCCCCCTCTCTCATCCTTCTTAATCCAGACTCGTGCCGAGGTCGCTCTGTGTATCGGAGAGCTGTGTGTCATGATGCGACCATCAAAGGTTTCCACATTTTGAATGTTTTGTTTATGTTTGTGTTTGAGGTGACGGAGGAGCTGAAGAAGATAGTGACTCAGCTGATTTCTCTCTACAAGAAGGCCCAGCCAGACCACGCCTACCTCATCACTCAGGTACGGTATTCACTTTTCCGAATCAATGGTTCTTCGTTTCCGTTGTTTATAATTTCCGTTGTATCTGAATGAGAAAAAAATAATTATCGTTCAAATGAGATGTGGATGTGGATAATGACGCATAAAATGACACCATGAAATGTACATTCTACATTTTATTCGTGAAAAATTGAATACATTGTGATAACCAAGTATCATAGTGAAAGAGAGATGTTTACAATGCATGAGAGTGATGAAAGCAAACTGTATTGTGGGAAAGGAATGAAAGGTTGTATTTGTTTCATCTCCACTGAGCATCGAGCTTTTGAAAGTAATCTTCGCTCGATGGCGTGTGAACGAGATGCTGTATCTGAACAATGTAGTTTTTTGTTTGTTTTCGCAAGTGACAATACCTGTATAGAACGCGATCTCTGTCGTCTGCGAAATATATACAACAGAGTGGACGGACCAACGAATGTGTAAAGAGACATGAACTGAAAATGCAACTAATGAGAGACCGAAAGACTATGAATAGTACGTTAATTGATACGAGGTATGATCTGTATGAAATGGTCGATGTGAAGTAGTGCTTTAAATAGAACGAAAATGTGTTAGTGATGCAGAAGAGTAGATGGAATACACTGTAGAATACTATGTATGCAGACATTGTCGTTAGGACTTCGGTGTTCTCGGAACGAGTGAAGGCATCTTGCAAGTCGTACGTTTTCCTGAACAGCCATACTCGTCCACTTCTCCAATCGTTTTCGTTTGACGGATAGCGTGATCCGGCGGACCCGGAGAATTCTCTTTTTTTCTTGTAAACATACCTCTTTGGTCTGCTTGTGTATAGTACGATTGAAAGAACTAGGGATATCACATCTACTCCCATGAGAATGTTGTTATGAAGCTCGATGATTTCTGCGTTGTATCTAAAAAAACAGATGGATAAGACAATATTTGATCGCTTACTGTGTGACGATAGTACATAGCACATATGTCTGTGTGAATGGATCATACCAGTAGACCTGACTCACAAACAAGAGAGAAGCAACCAGCTGGAATCATTTGTAAACTCATGCAAAGGGGAAGAGACCATGTGGCTATCGAATCTCTTGTTACCGTAACTGCCAGTAATACGATTCCCAGAAGCGGACCAGTGTTGTGATACGTGTTCTTCTTGTGTGTGGCGATCAGTCGCTCCGTTATCATTGACAACTGCATAGGCTACGTTTTTTGTTGTATATTTTGACAATGAGTACTTGTATTAATGTGAAGAAGTATATACAGAACGAGGTTGGTCCTCTGAGTGTGGCACAGAATAGAGTGGATACGTATATGCTACATTTGTCAGCGACGAACCAATAGGAAATGAGATGGTACGACTGAAACATGTTTAGCTATTTCAAGTTCAAAACTCACTCACATGAGCTATCGAAATTGGTGTCGCGTATAATGTCGCAGAAATGGACATCGCTAATAGTAGAATCTGTTAAATATAATATTCTGTATGTTTTACTATTCTTACTCGAAAGTTGATGTGAATGAAACTTTTTCTCCATATGGTTCGGATGAACATGAATGAAAAGATGACTGCCAGAAACGAAGCCACTATTTGTATGCAAAGAATGATATGAAGTGGGTAGTATTCAGAATACTGCAGACCTTCCGAACAGGTATCCATAGCCTGAACGTTGCATTATATTTTTTTCCGAAATTAAGAAGATATTGTACGTTATATATGTAAATATGTTTACGATATGCGATCAGGACACATGCGTTTTTGTAAAAGAAAAGAAAAGAGAGTAGTAATTTGGCAAGAAGATTAAACTATGAAATCAGCTATAGTTCACAAACACTCATTGAAAACACCTTTCGCAACAACACACTCGCGATTCATTCATTCTGAATAATATATTTCGCTCAAGCGGGAAACGGAAATAATTTATTCCGTGAAAGTGTAATTCTCGATTGACGTTTCACTTCCACTCACAACACACAACGAGTACTTGCGAATAAATGATACTTGGGGCTGTGATTTATACTTTTCATTGTCATACTGTAACTTATCTCGGAAGTAATCTTGTCAGTAATGCGAGATACAACCTCGTGTGAGCTTCCGTGATTGCACCGAAATGTCACGTGTCGTAAATGAGAAAAAAAGTTCCGCATTGCGTGACATTTGAATATTGTGTTTTAAACGGAAACCGGGCATAGAAAGCCAAAAAAGTAGGAACACATTAAAAGAAGCAGATGAGAAAGACGATGAATGACGTGGTGGTTTTGAGGGCGTGTGCCGCTTTCTGGAGGCGACGTGCGAGGAGGAGTCGTGTCCCCTGGACGCGTACATAGACGACGTGCTCAACGCGCTCTTCCCCAATGCGTGTCTGGACGCAGACGACGCCGCAGCCACCCCCGACCCCAACGCCATTCGCAACCACGCAGAGGCGTTCCGCTCATTCCATGTCGCTGGTCAGTACACATTTTATTGTTTGATTCCTTATGGCTTTGTTCTGTCGTTTATGCATGTTGCTGTTTTGTTTACTTGTTTGTTTTCAGCGAGCCGATTCGGTGACCGAATCGTGTACTATCTGTTGCACAAGATGCAGCATGTGAACGACCTGAACAAGCTGGCGGCAATCAATCTCATGAGACACCTGCTCAACTCGGCAGGTGAGGGAGGAGAGAGAGAGAGAACGAGGAGGAGAGAGAGGGAGCTGGTTGGTTCAGGTCCGCATATGGAGGACAAGCGTTCTCTGGTGATGATGGGACTGAAGAAGCTTCTGGCGGCGGAACAGCAAGCCAGTACACGGGTCAAGGTGAGATAGATGACAACTTTCCAGCTTTCGAGAAAACCATACTTTTGTGAATATGATAGTGCAACTTGCACCAGATTCAGGACAAAAAGGAGAAGAAAATGAAGGGAATGTCGAACGAGATTCTGGTTTGATACATTTTGACTTTGACTTGTTCAAGTGTCGAACATGAGATGGTGGTGATGTGTGGTTTGTCGTTGCAGCGTGCGATGGTGCAGCTGTGTGTGGCCCTCTCCGACCACGCATACGTCGACGCTGACGGCGGAGACCACGTCATCGCATTCCTCGTACGCAACCTCGTCGCCAACCACGACGCCGAGACACAGGTACGCCGGAGAGGGCACTGTGGAATGGATACGGTAGCCAAGTCTCGAGTACGGTAGATGGTATGTAGTAGTCGTGTCATTTTGGTGGGTAATGTATACGAATGTCGCCTACCGTATTTGTGATTGCAGCGTCGCACCGACTACGACGTGGCCGGTTCTAATCAACTGCGAACGCAGTGCGCACAGGCCCTCCAGACTATATCCAGCACCTGTGTGTGCGCGTATAAGGTAGCAGGAGGGGAGGGAGGGAGGGATGAAGAGAGAGAGAGAGAGAGAGAGAGAGAGAGTTGTTGGCAGTTGCTGTGGCCGTACCTGTTGGAGTTTGTGTGCGTGGAGCGGTACAGCGGAGTGGCGGCCGATCTGTTCAAGGTGGGGAGGAAGGAGATGCAAGTAGTCGAGTCATCGAACAGTACAGTATCACACTGTGCATGCCTTGGTTGTTTAAAGAGCGGAAGAAGGACAAGTGTGCATCCTCTCATCTCTCATTGCAGTGTCTTCGCGTGTTGCTGCGTCGCGAGAAGGAGGCGGGACGGAAGATCGACTACATACAAGGATTCGACAATCGTCAGTCCCCATAGCATCATCTGATCAATCAATCAATCATTGTTGCAGCTCTGGTCGCCGGTCGCCACCAGATATTCGCACGCCTGTTTGTGTGCATGAGTGGAGCACCGAAGAATGGACTGCTAGCGAGGAGGGCACGAGAGGTGGGAAGAGAGAGAGAGAGAGAGAGAGAGAGAGAGAGAGAGAGAGATTCCTTCTTGCAGTCGCTGTGCCTGCTTCTGGAGATGTGTGCGTGGTTCCATCCGAGTGTGGAGAAGGTGGTGAATGAGGAGAAGTGCGACGAGATGCAAGGGCTCATTGACGGTGAGAGGCATGGGATATACTGTTTACCTCGTATTTGGTTACTATGCTCAATAATTCAGTAAAATAGGGTATTCCTATTTCACGGAACGCGATTTATCGGCTGTCGGTATTAATCACGCAGCCTGTATCAAAGGGGATTGTATATAGTTATATGCTCGCAATAAGTTGCGCGTGGGGGTAGATCAGAGGAAGGCGGTGATTTATCTCTCGGCAATCGTGGGCAAAACAAAAGAGGCAGACGGTTATGACATCGTATTTCTATCGTTCTGGCACAGGCTATAGTTAACTCTTTTCTGTATTGATGAATCTTATATACAGTCCCCTCTCAAACTTGTGTATCTACATTTATCTCTGGAAGTACCGTAATTTCCAAACTGTAGCCGATTCCGAACATTGAGAAATGATGCGCGTAGACAAGCGCATTTGCATAATTTTCTCGATTATCTTCGTAATTTCTTCTACTGCTGGCCCTGTAGCCCATGCAGTTGTCAAGACGGGGGCCCACTATATATAGATTGGCTTGTTAAATGTAACGAAATGCAACGAAAAGATGTTTAGAAAAATGCGAATAAATGATTGCCGAACTGTGAACAGGAGGAATAGCAGTCAGTCAGTACAATACGTGCGTCTTATCAAGTTCCTCGTAGAAGCCTTGTTTGTCTGTACGTTACAAGACAGGTGAAATTATCGCAAATATCAATTGCATACTTTACTATTATGAACATTTATTCATATTATTTTCATAGAGAATACTGTAATGAATTTTATTACACACCACAAGCGCCGTTCCGTATAAGGGAATAAGTAACTGAAATATTTAAAAAAAAAGTTGAGTGATATAGTGACACCTGAAAAACAGTTTTCCTAATGCAGAGCAAGAGTGTGGAACATGGTGTATTGTACCGTCGTGATGGCGACTACGTTCCCAAGTATTGTATGAGGCGCTGTCCTAGTGTGAATGTTAGATCATTCCTCACTTCTAATTAGAGAGTCTTGACTATGTGCCAACAGTATGTTTTAAAGTTATCATGTTGATAGCACTCACTCACTCACTCACTCCTCGGCCGATTCTCCGTAGATTATCTGGAGCATTGTCGCTCCTTAGCCGGCGAGCATCGTGTGAACCAGTTCTGACCACTTGACGCGGTCTTGTGCCATGTCCATAACAGCGTCCATCCACTGCCCATTGCGAGTGTTCCAAGCTCTGCGGAACGAAGTATCCCTCGAGGTAACCTTGGCGCGCACGGCAGGCGTGGGCCCGACATCCTCCTTCAGCTTCTCGTCCCATGTGGCGCGTTTCCTTCCTGGGCCTCGTCTCCACTCCGGCGGCGGTAGTGTGAGCGCAGCTTGCTTCACAATCCGATGGTCTTCTCGTCGCAGCACGTGTCCCAAGAGACGAACTCTCGTTGCCGCCACTTGCCGCGAGGGGGTGGGCAGCTTGGACTTTTTGCGCAGGAGACGGGAGTAGATGTTGTTTACATCCCGATACAACTGCGAGTTGTGGCGACGGTTTGGGTAGAAGTAGCCTAACATCCTGCGCAAGAATTTGCGTTCCGCCGTATCCAGCTTCTCCTCGAGCTTCTTATTGAGAGCCCAAGTACCGGATCCGTAGAGCATCGCAGGTCGGATGGCGGTGAGGTAGATCCGCAGCTTGACGTGATTGGCGACGCTCGATCTCCACAAAACCTTTTCCAGCGAATTGAACGCGGAGCAGGCTCGGGCGATTCGCGCCTCCACATCCTTAGTAAGGTCGGCGTCGCTGCTAATCCACGAACCGAGGTAGCGGAAGTTGGTGGTCTGCGCGATCTTCTCTCCATTGACAGTGAACTCCTCCTTTACTCCTCGCGGGATGGTCATCGACTCGCACTTGTCCGGCCTGAGGGTCAGACCGTACGAGGCGGCGAGGTGACTGAGACGGTCGACAGCTTTCTGCAGGTTAACAGGGTCTTCTCCAAGCAGAGCGATGTCATCCGCGTAGTCGAGGTCGGTGACTTTCCTTCCTGTCGGGTGCAGCTCCACTCCTCCTCCACACTCCTCCACAACACGTCGCATCACGTCGTCGATGACATAGTTGAACAGAAGCGGGCCGCAGACGGATCCTTGGCGCACTCCAGTCCGGACGGCGAACTGCTGTGTGATTCCGCAAGGAGTGCGGACAGCGGCAGTAGTACGGCTGTACAGGTCTCGTAGAATGTCGACTAGCGGGGCTGGTACTCCGTCGGCGCGCACCGCATCGAAGAGGCGGTCTCGATCGGGACTGTCGAATGCTGCCCGGAAGTCGACAAAGATGATGTTAGTCGGCTTCTTGAATCGGGCACGCAGCTCGACGATCCGTCTCAGAGAGAAGACGGCGTCGATGGTAGACCTTCCTGGGCGGAATCCGTGCTGCTCGTCTCGGGCGGTCTTCTCGCGGTGCTCCACATAGCGAAGTAGCAGCAGACGCTCCACCAGCTTGTAGCACACGCGGATCAATGAGATACCACGGTAGTTGGCTGGGTCGGTGGGGCTGCCCTTCTTCAGCAACGGGACGATGATGGCGTTTCTCCACGAGTCAGGCACCTCCTTCCTCTCCCAGATGTTGACGATCAGCCGATGCAGCTCACGGATCCCAAAGGCGGGCAGAGCCTTCATCATCTCCGGAGTGAGGTCGTCGTCTCCGGCAGCCTTCCCATTCTTCAGCTTCTTCATGCACACAAGCAGCTCCTCCATGGTTGGCGGCTCCGTCCTGCAGTTGTAGTCAGAACGGGCGGTATGTGGCAGGGCGGGAGCAGACGGGCACGGCTGGTTGAGTAGGCGGTCAAAGTGACCAGCCCACACCGCGCACGCTGCTTCCCCGGTGACGAGTGACACGCCGTCAGAGATGACGGGCGTCGTCCTGCTCCACTTCCCGCTGTACCGCTTCAACAGGGAGAATGCCGTGCGGGCATCCTGCCTTTCCCAAGCGTCCTCGAACTCCTTGCTCCTCCTCATCCATTCCTCCTCCCACTGCTCCTTCCGAATCCTCCGCAGCTCCGCCTTGAGTTGACGGTAGGCCTTCAGCTTTCCTCTCTGCTTCGCCAGCAGCATGCTCGCGTAGCACAAGGATTCCTTCACTGACGCTCCATCGTGCTTCTTCTCCACCTTCAGAGTTGGAATCGCCTCCTTGGCTGCCTGCTGAACTGCAGCCGTCCACGAGTCAGCATCTGTCTCTCCTTTCTTCTGCCTCTCCTGCAGATTCTTCTCCACTATCCCTCGGTAGTCCGCGCGCACGTCACCATCCGTGATCAGCAGGCGAGAGTCGAGGCGGGGCGGTCTCTTCTGGTAGAACGAGCGACGGCGCGTTCCGGATCCGCTCACGACAAGAACCACGGGGATGTGATCCGAGTCGTATTTGAAGTCCGGCAGGTTTTTGCTGGAGAAGACGGCGCCGGCCTGGCTCTTCTTGACGAGCAGGTAGTCGATCTGGTGCGGCCTCCCGATACAGTTCTTCCTCCAGGTTGCGCGCTGCCAGGGACGGTTGCGCTTCCAGGCCGACGCGACGATAAGGTCGTAGCTCTCCAGCAGATCCACTATCCGCGGACCGTTGTCGCTTGTGCAGTCGGCAGCACGCCACCTGCCCATTGCTGGGCTGGCGTCGGCAGCCACGCGGCTGTTCGAGTCAAGTCCGAGGACGAGCTCTGACTTGCCGGCCGATCTCACAATCTTGGCCAGCTCGTCAAAGAACTTGTCCTTCTCCACCTCCTCGGCATCCTCGGTTGGCGCATGCGCGGACACGATGCGGGTCTTCTTTCCTCGTACTTCTGCATCCACGTAGATGAGTCGGGGCGAGAGAGGGTTGATGGCGAGCACGTTGACGTTGGCAGAGGTGGAGACGGCGACAGTCACCCCGCACACCGCCCTGGAAGTGGGCAGTGCGCTGTAGTACTTGTACCGCAAGGAATCGCAGCACGTCCGGTCGATTCGGGTCTCCTGTAGCATCGCCACGTCCACTCCGTGCCGCTCGAGCTCCTCCGAGAGCAGGCTCCGGTCTGCAAAGCTTCTGGCAGAACGGACATTGTAGGACATGTAACGGGTCCTGGTTCTTTGCGATGATCGCATAGTCGGTATGTTGGGCATAATGCCTGTCGTATTGTCGAAGGGTGACAATTCCTTGACTCGAAAGTAGTCAACACTTGAACTTAGCAGTCTGTATGCACAGGCAAACAGACTCCCGGGGGGCACGACGTGGACGTGAGTGTTGACAATTTCTACCCCCCATGTTGATAGCATGAAATGATAATACAAGAAGTAACCAATATATCGGTTTAATTCTTCATGAAAAGGCTTGTGGGAGTAATAAGGGTTTGTGAGTGAATATCGTTGAGCAGACATAATACTGAGTAGATACTGACTGTGTGTGTGTGTTGTAGAGTTGTCTGGATGCGGTTCGAGTGGCTGTGCGCCCCTGGAGCTGCGATGGAAGAGAGTGGCCAGATGGCACGACGCGGTCATACAACTACTACAGGTGGGAGAAGGGCACGCTGCATGGTCCTGTATGCAAGAGCTGATTGAGCGTTGTACAAGTGCATCGTTCAGACATGCGTGGCTTCGATTCCGGAGGGAGACTGGCGGACAGAACTTGCGGCTGCCATGGGAAAGCAACTCGACCTGTACTCGCAACATGCGGATGATAAGGTGAGAGAGAGAGAGAGAGCGAGAGAGAGAGAGAGAGAGAGAGAGAGAGAGAGAGAGATGACGTGTGTTGAGGCGTTCCTGATGCGCTGTCTGGGCACTGTGCTCTCCAAGATTACCTCCAAAGGCACTATCACTGACTACCTCATGCTCATGTTCAAGTGAGTTACTGTATTTCTGGGCAAGTTTCAATGGTTTCTATGCAACTGACGGCCAGGGTTCGATGTTATTCCATTGCATTGGCAGGTCGACCGTGCACTCTTCTCCTGTCGAGAGGGCGGGGCTCGCGAGAGCCGTCGGGGCTATTGCTGCTGTACACACGGATCTGGTGAGGGAGCAAGTCACACGGGAGGGGAGAGAGAGAGATGACGTCATGTGTTGAGGTGATCACGGAGCTGGAGAATGTGAGCAAGTGGGAGCACGCCAAGAAGAGTACCGGCTGGTTCGGAATGATCAAGGTGAGAGGGGGAAGGGAAGGGGGGGAGGGAATGAAAGAAGAAGTGCGATCACAGGTGCATGCTTGTCGAGTAGACTGGCTGCAGCGTGTTGTGTGTAGATGGGTGAGCGAGTGTCCAGCAAAGGTGTCCCCGGATTCTGTTTGTTTCCGGATTGTGGAAGATTGAGTTGATTTCTGGTTAGAATCGATTTATCGATTGCTATTGATTTCTTTCAGGACGCTGCGTGGTCCAAGTACACGGATGTGGAGATGGTTCATCTCAGGGCCAGTCTCATGCTGGCGTTCGGACATGCGGGTGCGTGGGTGGTCTCTTTCTTCTCTCTCTCTCTCTCTCTCTCTCTCTCTCTCTCTCTCTCTCCCTCTTTCTCTCTCCCCACTCCCCCCCCCCTCTCTCATATGCTCCCTCTCAGCCGCTGCGTGTCCCTCCGATCAGCTCCCGCAGAGGCTGGATGGTCAGCTGATTGTCTTCCTCCGACACTACATGGCCAATGGAAAGGTGAGGAGGGGTCGTGCTACAGAACTCAAAACTCTATTTGGTTAGAATTCGAAGATGTATACTTCTGAACATTTAAATAGGCACTGTCGATGGTTTTGCAGCAAGAGTCGGTGGTGCGCGAGTGTTTGGTGGAGACGATGCGTCTGATAGCAGTGTCGGTGCACCCGTCGAGGGTCGGGGAGGGGTACGTGTTCGAGGCCAGGAATGAACTACTCGCCTACATCAAGGTGGGGGACGAGGCTGCTGTCATGTCTCATGCCACGTGTGCACCACTGGTAGTAGTGACTAGTACATGTGTTGTTTGCAGGACTACGTGCAGTCCGAGTCCACCGAGCTTCTCTCCTCCTCCCTTCGACTGCTCGCAGCCAAGGCCACCGCTGCTCTAGTGTATGTGGGGTCGTGTTGTTGTATGCATTGTATTTACATTATTAGATCGTATTTTTATAGTGTATATTGTATTTTGTTATTGTTGTTAATGTATTGGTATGTGTGTTATGTGATCGTTCAGCCGTCTGCAACCAGCGATCAGCGACAGTGACATCTGGGATCTGGGCCACATTCTCACCAAGTACACGCTGCCGATCTGCCGCGAGAAGAACGGACTGAAGACGGTGAGTGAGTGGAATGAACCGCGCACGCCACCGCCACGCTTCTCCATCATCTACACGGGTCGATCGGTCTCACTTACTACATTGCACAACATAATAACCATTAGTGCAACCATTAATGAGACGTTCTGGCAGGGGTTCTTGCATTCTCTTACTTTTTGCATTTTAGCTCATCACACACCACTCCCCGCTTGCTTCTTGTACTTTTGTTTCCACTCTCCTTTCTTTTCTTTTCTCTCGTACCTTATAACATCCTGACAGCTGGCAAGTGAAGTGATGGAGATGTCTGCGTCTCTGTTCGCCGCCGGTGGCCGCTCGCTCTCGCTCGACTCCGCCCCTGCAGGCCACGCCCACTATGCGGCTGGAGCAACATCGACTGCTTTGCGGGTTTGCGCCTCCTCTTATATGCTTGGTATTCTCTGTTGTGCTGTGTGTGCATGCGTGTGTTTTGTGTTGTGATCATATAGTTTCAATATCGATTGATTTCTCGATATTTATGAAGATGTTTAGATTGACGACGACGAGGCGTCGACTATGATGGATGCGACGATTGCACAGTACAACGGTGAGTGGGTGGAGTCTGAGGGGGCGGAGTCTAAAGATGTCGATTGCAGGTGCTCTGGAGGCCCTGATTCGTATGCGACCCGTTGTTCAGACGGTCACGCTCATTCTCAAGGTGAGTCAATTCAAATCACTTTATGGGTTACTGTAAGCAGATAATTATTGTAAGCGTTGCTTTGCAGATGCTGCAGCCGTACTACGGTCGGGTGGCGGACCACGAGAGAAGCCGCGCGGTGGACGCCACTGTGCTCGTGCTGGCAGTCTACCTAGACACGGCTCACGACATACAACTGGGGGTGGGGAGACGGACCTTCCAACTCTCTTCATCCATCCTTTGCGAACTTCTGCATTGTGATTGACGTATGATGTTGCAGCACGCTGCTGACTTCGCGCCCCTCTCCTCTCTCCTCGCTCGTCTCACACCCCGTCTCGCAGACTCTCTGCAGTGCGTGAGAGTGCAGGCTCTCCGAGCACTCCACACCTCACTCAGACTCGCACATGTACACAAGGTATGCAATCATTGACTGAAAGGTTGATTGACTGATATTGATTGATTAATCGATTGTTTGTATCAGGGCCACGAGCGTTCGTCTGATCCGGGTGTGTTGTGTGTGGATGTGTTTGCGAGGGAGCACCTGGGCGATGAGGGGAAGTTGGATGGGATGACCGCCAAGCGAGCCATCACCAAGATGAGCGAGGTACGTGAACATTGCAAACATAATTAGATCAAATGACATTCGAGAGTTTTTTTTTCTTAAAAATGAATCGGTCAATACAGAGGATAGTACATACTGCTGGGATGTATGCGAATTTCGTGTTGAGGTGATCGAGTCGCGTCTTCCGCAATCGCAGATGCAGACCTACCTCACCGGACTGTTCGATATGCTGGGTGATAGGTGGGTGTTGTGTTGATGGGTGGATGATGGCCCTACTCTCTGTGCAGACAGTCGCACGTGTCTGCGGCGGCTGCTCAGCTGTTGGCCGCTGCCCTCACAGCCCGCGGGGCCAGCCTCCCCGCCGAGGCAGAGACTGTAGTCAAGTCCATCGTCGCCAGACTACCAGAGGTACGCGAGAACGCAAGGCTCGTCTATAATATTATTCTGGGGGATAGTTCGCCGGGTCACGGTAGAAAATCGATCTACCCTCGAGTCGCAATTGATCTACCCTCGAGTCGTGAGGAGACCCACGCGCGCGCATTTAAACGATAATATCGATCAAAGAAGCCGACATGCGAATCCAAGAGGCCGCGACACACTCGAGCCTTTCCCGCGCTGTCTGGCCTCTCTCGCTCGCGACTGAGTTTCGCCAACTGACCCCGGCTGTCAATAGCAGAAACTATCCACCAGGCGGCGACTATAAGTGGTACATCTATTTCGCCCCGCCCCAGGGCCTGTGCTCTCTTTTATTAGTACTCTCCACGACTCTGATCGTGGGATTTTTTTAAAAATAAATATAATTATATTGAATTGTTGAGGTGCACTGTTGCGTGCAGACGTACTCTGACCTGCTGGCTGCTCTGGTTGCTTTCGCCGCACATCAGCCATATGTGGTCGGAGAGGGACTGCTCAGACAACCACTGCCACACTCGATGTGAGGAGAGGGAAAGGAGAGAGAGGAGAGGGAGGGAGGGAGAGACAGAGAGAGAGAGGGAGAGAGAGGGGGGGAAGGAGGGAGAGAGAGAATATATGTGTTTCAGCCACCTCTCTGATGCGTGGGCGTGTGTGTCGGTGGACCGCACACTGTACCCGATACTCCTTGACTATGTGGTCGAGCTGTTATCCACTGGTCTAGAGGTATGTTATCTCAATTTGTATGTCTGCTCTCTCCCCCCTCTCCCTCTCTCCCTTCTCATACTTCCTTGCAGACTCCGTTCGAGGTGCTGGACACTGGGGGCGGCTCTTCGTGCAAGGTAGTCAAAGTGGAGCTGTGTCAGACCGCCGCTGCTCTCACACAACTCATCAAGGTACGCGCACGCAAGATTGGCTCTGAGAATATATGCCCTGTTCTGTTATCTATACGCTTTGTGTGTGTTTTATTTAAATTTATTGGTTTAGAGAGTGATTGTAGGAAATAACCTTTTGCTTTTGAGTGCGGGGAGCCGGAGTGCGTGTTGCTGGAGCGCCTGCCACAGGTACTCGCCCTCCATGTACAACTACTCGCCGCAGTCTCCGACACACAGTTCCCCGTCATGCACAGCGAGAACGCGGATGGTGAGGCGACGGGCATCTCTCTCTTCCTCTCTCCCTCCCTCCCTCCCTCTCTCCGGGTAATACTCTCTGTGCCAGGCTCTCGTGTGCTGATCATCACTCCCGAGCTGCGTCGCTCGATGGAGAAACCGGCGGGCCTCGCAGTGGCTGGCATCAAGGTATGCGAGGGAAGGAGAACGGGGGGGGGGGGTGAAACTAGTAGAATAATAGAATGTGAGATCGAGTTAGCTTTTGACTTGAAGTAGAAACTGTGGACAGGTCGGGGAATTGGCTACGGCAAAGTGATGATGGTTTGTGTTGAGACTCTGCTGACGCGCACTCGAATCGAGCGAGTGACAGAGGAGATGAACACTCGAAGGGCGTGGACGGACTGCCTCGACAAGGTGGCATTCATAGAGGCGGTGGGTAGACAGAGAGAGAGAGAGAGAGAGAGAGAGAGGGGAGAGAGAGAGAGAGAGAGAGGGAGTAATTCAGCTGACCCACCTTCTCCGTTCTCTCTACTCGCATCGTCCCCACTGGATTCAGCCCTGTGTGCAGCAGTTGGCCAAGGTATGACGTCATAGGTAGGATTATGTTATGAATACTTGTTCAGGGAGTGGATAGTGTGCACGAGCCGATGCGACTCGCGGTTGCGGTGGCGGCAGCCGGGCTGGTGGAGAGGTGAGTGAGAGAGAGAGAGAGAGAGAGAGAGAGAGAGAGGAGGGAATAAAGAGGGAGGGAGAGAGAGAGAGACTCGTTCCTGTTCCAGTTCGGACTCGTCTTCTCCGGATGAGCAGCTAGTAGATGAGTGCGTTCGTCTCCTGCAGGCTATGCTCACAGATTCCAGCCTCAGAATTCGCAAGGTGTGTAGTTTGTGTTATGATTCACAAATTCATTGCGAAGTTAATTCATACATGGCTATTTTTACAATGATCTGTTTGTAGTTGTGTGTGCGTGGTCTGGGGGACGTTGCCCTGTGTGGATCGGCTGCGGCGTGCGAGAGACACACTGCAGTGGCGATCGACGCCGCCATGGCAGGCCTCGACGACCTGGGCGACAGGGGAGACGAGGTGCGTCCGCCCCTCCCCCCCCCCTCCCCATCCATCCATCACATGCCCTGCAGCTGGCCATGGCCTCCCTCCGCGCCCTCCTGCAGCTGTCGGCCCGCGCCAGCTCGGACCAGCTGAGGGACATCCTCCCCGCAGCCCTTCTCAAGTGCCGGCCCTGCTTCGACAAGGTCACATACTGGTTTTAGAATTGGTTTTAGTATTGTGATTAGATGGTAGTTGTTGATATTGCAGCAGCACGCTCCCCTCCGCGCCGCCGCATTCTCGCTGTTCGGAGAGCTCGGATCCAGGGTCGGAGAGGGAGCAGAGATGGAGGGACAGGTGGGAAGGGAAGAGAGAGAGAGAGAGAGAGAGAGAGAGAGAGAGAGAGATGGTGAAAGAGATGAAGAGAAAGGTCATGTGTGTTTGTGCAGGTCCACTCCAACTGGGTGGCTATGCTCCTGCACGCCAACGACGAAGACGCCACTGTGGCCAAGGTGGGTGTTTGCAGTTTGCAAGTTTGGCATATTTGTCGTGTTGTACCTAATAAGTATGTGTGTTGTGTGTGCAGGAGTCGGCTCGCGCACTCCGCCGTCTCTGTCCCCTGCTGCCGGCTGCCCTGGCTGGAGAGTGTGCACAGAGGGAGATCGGGGAAGACGGACGCGTCAAGGCCTACCCCAACCTACAGGAACAGATGTGCCTCGTCATGGTGGGCGGTTGTTGTGGTTGTTTGTTGTTGTTGTTGTTGTTGTTGTTGTTGTTGTTGTTGTTGTTGTTGTTGTCGTTGTCGTTGCCGTTGTTGTTGTTGTTTTCAAGCATGTGTTTCAGGTGTCGTCGTTCCCGGACAAGGTGAATCAGTACGCGCTCACGTGCAGCAACTATTTCAAGGTGAGTGGGGGCGGGGCTTGGAGGTGGAGTCCATCGGGGAGGAGAAGGAGGCAGAGGGGCGGGGCTAGAGGGGGCGGAGTGTATGGTGTGCTGCCAGGCGTCGTCGGGTAAGCTGCGCGCCAATGCGGCGTCGATGACTGGCTATATGCTCTCGCAGCTCTCCCCCCAACTTCGGGCCACCATCTCCAAGGAACTCGTGCTGTCAGGTGGGACCTCTCTCTCCCTCTCCCTCCCTCTCTCTCTCTCTCCTTCTCCCCCTCTCTCACTCACTATGTATCTTTCTTCTCTCCCCAGGCCTTGCTGCTCTGCTGCGTGACTCTGACGACGTGAGTGTGGTGATAGCTGCTACGAAGGCGATCGCTCTCCTCCACGACTTCCAGTGACGTCATTGAGATGACGTCATACCAGAGTAGTGGCTGTACATTCCTCTTCCCACGCTCTCCGACAGTCATTCTCCCAAGTGCAATTAGTGTCTTGAGATTGAGTTGTGTGTTTGTCTAGTCATCCCAGGGTGTATTTTCCATAAGAGGATGTGTTTATTGTTTTCATTCTCCTTTCCCTTTTATGTGTTTCTGTGATTCGTTTCCTCCTGCTCTCCGGTCACTTTTTGCTTTGTTGTAATAATGTGAGTTCTGTAATAAATGCGTTTTTTTAAATGATAACCTGAATCAAAGACGGACATGACAGGTAACTCACAAGCAAATGGCAACAGGTCACCCCCCACAACTCGCTATGTTATGATGGAATCTTGTAGACATGCCCCATACCAAGCCCTAGCCAAAATTAAAAATCTCGGAGAGAACCGGAAGTGTCCTAATTAGTCACCGGAAGTTCACGTGCATTTCCATGCGCGATAGGTCATTGAGCATGACATCCCGAAATGAGGACAGCGAAACAACGGTTCGGCGGCCTAGTGGCTAGTGAACTAATTCAGAATTAGTGACGACCAAGGTACGTACGGTCCCTGCCGGTGCAAAACATTTTGCCAAATTTAAAACACATTTTTGCATCAAGTCTTTACATCAGGAATGAAAAATGGGTGAATTTTGATCTTCAATTGGTTTCTTTATTCATACCTGCACTACTAGAGCATACATCGACTGTGAAGCTGGAGAATTAGTCATCCTGTCATCAATCTTCCAAATTAAGCACACGAGAGCCTTTAAATAACTCAAATAACTTCTAAAAAAATTTAATATGATCTTATACTTGTGTTTTTTCTATCGTAAAAATGTGTTTCAAATTTAGCAAAACGTTTTGCACCAACGGGGACCGTACCATAGTCATCACTATTAACGAGTTAGCACACTAGCCACTTGGACGCAGAACCGTTGTTTCACAGTCCTCATTCCGGGATGTCATGCGCAATGACCTTTCGCGCATGGAAATGCACGTGAACTTCCGGTGCTTAATTAAGACACTTCCGGTGCTCTCCGAGATTTTTAATTTTGGCTAGGGCTTGGTATGGGACATGTCTACAAGTTTCCATCATAACATAGCGAGTTGTGGGGGGTGACCTGATGCCATTTGCTTGTCAGAAATGAATGAGACTGGTTTCCTAGTGTGTACTATACGCCATACGCGTTTCGGAAAAAAGAAGGGCACGGGGAGAAAGGCAGTCGAAAGAACGCCCGAACAATTGCCAATCGCCAACCAATTCTCTTTTCTTCGCGTTTCTTGGAGTGAAATCGAAAAATGATCGGCGTATATAAGGAACGGGGGAAGGGAAGCGACAAACCGACGCGTCGGGTGCTACAGGTGAGTTCTTGAGAATAGAAAGAGAGAGAAAGAGAGAGAAAGAGAGAGAAAGAGAGAGAAAGAGAGAGAAAGAGAGAGAGAGAAAGAGAGAGAGAGAAAGAGAAAGAGAGAGAGAGAGAGAGAGATCCGCCTTCCAGGATGTTCGGTCGTTGGGTGGCGGCTGCTGCGGTGGCCCTATCGGCACTCTCCCTTGTCTATTTCCTCCACTCTTCCATCAATCTCTACAATGAGATCAGCAAGATGAAGGATGACGTCATGCACGATATGACCATGTTCAAGGTACGGTAAATAATGGTACTCCGAATACGGTAGTTTGTTCAGGACGTTTCGAACGCAGCGTGGAAGGATATGATGGAAATCGGAGAAGCTCACGATATTAGCAAGCGAGAAGTGCACTACAGGAAAGGAGCGTCCACCCATCGACGAGGATTCAGATCGCTCCTCGGAAGACGCGCCAGGCGACAGGTGACAGATGGAAAGGGAACAAAGAGAGGTGACGTCATTCTTTTCAGAACGAACAGTGCCAGTGCGATGGACAGTCGAACTCGTGTCCTCCGGGAGTGCCTGGTCCTCCCGGAAACAGAGGAGACAATGGAATGCCCGGAGAGCCCGGAAAGCGGGGACCGCCCGGTCTGTCCGCCACTGGAGTCCCCGAGACAGACTCCGGATGCATGCAGTGTCCCGCTGGTCCGCCCGGCCCGCCTGGACCCACTGGACAGCCCGGCGCGCCTGGTCCCAACGGTCAGGCAGGACCCGATGCGTATTCCGATGACACCGAGGGACCTGCTGGACCGCCCGGACCTCCGGGAGACGCGGGATCGCCTGGCGCTCCCGGAGAGCCGGGACAGCCCGGAGAGAAGGGGAGGAACGGACAGAAGGGAGTGGCGAGGCCTGGCCCGCCCGGACCCGACGGACAGCCTGGAGCGAGCGGACCTTCTGGACGTCCGGGAGCGTCGCCGCCTGCCGGAGCGCCTGGACCTCGTGGACCCCCGGGTCCGGATGGAATGCCGGGACAGCCGGGAGAGGACGGAGCGCCGGGAGAGATGGGAGAGGACGGGACGCCAGGCAACGACGCCGCATACTGTCCGTGTCCCCCGAGGGGCGGAGCGTACAGACGAGCGAGGAAGACACACAAGAAGAGAAGCAACAAGAGGAGCAGCCACGGAAGGAAGAGGCGCGAGAGGGGAGGACGCTCGTAAACACTCCATCTCACAATCCATAAACCATTGCATCATCATGTTTTTGTTTCGTCAGTGTGAACCGGGACAAACAGGACTCTCTTCTACACAATTCAATCTCTTCCACAATGCAAAGTTGTATTATTTTAGTGTCATCGTACAAAAAACTGCATTTGACACGCAAACCCGGATAATACTAGATTAGATATATCACATTACAATGCGCGAATAAGTGATTAGAGTTAGAGGTAATATGGCAAAGGGCATACATTAGTTCAGCGAGTCTTCTTTCCGTTTGCCTTGCCTCCCCTGCCGCTGTCTCCGCTGCCACCACTGCCGCCCTGCGTCCTCTGAAAGGAAGGTGGGAGGGGACTGGACAGACTCTCACCTGGGTGTGCGGGCCCATGTGGGGGACTGCCACTGGCTGGCCAGCAGACGGGGGAGGCAGGGACGGGGCATGCGCATGCACTGGGTCCGGACGGAGAGTGTCGCGCTGCTCAGGCTGGAATGGGCAGAGTGAAGGAAGAGAGAGAGGGAGAAAAATAGTGACAAGGGAGAGATACGTACCTCAGCTGGTTGGTGTGGTTTGCGTGAGCGCAGAGGGTAGCGCTGCGCCTCGAGCGACGGAACGCTGCTCACTTTGAGTCCTTGTGGCAGCCAGAGCGATGTGAGTGTCTCCCTGGGCGGCAGCTGGATGTTGACAGAGGTCGTCTGTCCCCGGGTGGGCGACATGTGAACGGTGGTGGACACGTGCACTCTGCCCGCAGCCACGTGGGCGTTGATGGAGGAGTGTCGGCCGGCAGCCGTCTGTGCGGGCATCCGGGTGCGCCGTCGGATGGCGGCGTGTGGGGAGAGGGGATGGGCGGGCGAGCGGGGCGGGCGGCTAGTCGAGGGGACGGGCGGACACGACTGCCGAGCGTCCACCGATGGGATGTCCGTGCTGGTCGAGGGCTCCAGCGGGTTGACGCGTCTGCGCTGAGCGGGTTCCACCTCCATACACGCAATGCCAGCGCCCTGAATCACACACATTACAACCAGCGCGGCAGCGCTGGTTGGTTTGTGTTAACCCTAGTCGCGCGCTAGAATCGGCAAAAGGCGATTGAACAAAAGGTTCCTTAGAATCTTTACGAGAACAATGTGATGCTGATAGATGTTATCAGGATGTTAGAAAATGGTTAAGTTTCGATTTTGGTAACGCTAGCTGTTGTAGGAAGCGAGATACGCGCGCGCGCCCCCTGAGGGGCAGGCAATCCCCCCTGTACGGATGGTTTTCTAGGGGGGGGGGGGTGGCGCGCACCGGCTGCCCCCAGCAGACAGGAGGTGCACAATCCGCACTGCCTGTGGATTGCAGTGATATCGTTTAGATCGCGTGCTCTGCCGTGCGCACAGTAGTGTTGTGGTTAGCGATTGCGCCCGTTGAGACACATGGCTCGAGTTCGGTTCCGGCTGGCGGCAAACCTTTTGTAATATATGATTTTACATAGAAATGACATTGGAATTGTAAATTTTCCCATCAGCATTACCTAAACTCTTTTTTGCAAATTTTATACAATTTTGGACTCAACAAGGTGGGTGAACTGTTGGATTTCTTTTAAAAAAATGTTTTGTGGTTCATGTTAATGTAGATAGATTTATATGAAATCCAATAAAAGTGCATTCATTATCTTTTAAAAGGACTTCCGTAAGAGAAGAGTTTGTGTTACTCAACGTAATGCAACAAAAGCTCATGTATTTTATCAATCGAAATAGTACACAAACCTGCTCCAATAGTTCAACAAGTTATATATAATCGATCGGATACCGAAATCAATTTCCCGACATACAACATTTGCTCGCATTAGTTTTTATTGCAGAAAGAGCAGGTTTGTTTACTATTTCGATTGATAAAATACATGAGCTTTTGTTGCATTACGTTGAGTAACACAAACTCTTCTCTTACGGAAGTCCTTTTAAAAGATAATGCCATTTCAATCACAACATGAATGGATATATACTGACATGTTCAATTCCATGAGATTTAGTATATCACGTACCACTAAGCTCTCACAGCACACCTAATTGATTAGAATAAGACACAGACCCGTCTGCCGGTTGTGAGATGGGCGATGCTGAATGCACTCATGAGAGATGTGGCCGACGGCTTCGGACCGAGCGAATCCGTAGACGAAGACGTGCCAGAGGAGGAGGACGCGCGCGACGCTCGCACTACAGAGCACACGTCAACACATCATCAATACACAAAACACACAAATGATTGTCCATAACCTCGTTGTCTACAAATAACTGACCAGTTGCCTCCCTCGCAGACTCAAATTACCAGTTGCCTCCCTCGCAGACTCACCGGAGCAGTTGGAGAGAGTGTCGGAGGCGGGTGCAGGCGACAGAGCGGCGGGCTCGTCCGGAGCAGACCGAGTGTCTGCAAGAGAAGAATACCGACTGGATCGATCGATCGATAGTGCACTACTGACCGCCGGTCGCTCCCTGACTCGCCCGCTTCTTGCCCTGGCTGTTCCTCTTACCCTTGCCGCCCTTCGATTTCTTCGCCATTTGGAAATCAATCGATGATAAATAACTAATCCACTGAACATTGAAACATTGAAGAAAGGCGGTGATTCTGACAAGCAAACGAATGATTTATACAACAAAATTAACGGAAACAAACAACAGATCGATGGATAATTGGTACTGACAGATCACCAGTATCCGACTGCACAGGGCTCTCGAGTGACGTGCGGTGGGCGGGGACGGGGTCGGAAAGTGGCGGGAACGAATGATCTACCCTGATCTACCCTTTTCTGTGAGTAAGGGGAGAGTGTTTTGCACGATACTGATCAAAAACATCATGAAGACAAATATAAAATGAGTGATTTTTGAGAGATATGATCATTCCACGTTCCGTCGTGCCGCGAAATGGTCGCCCCGAACGGTACGTCTCCAAGCCGATGTACACTCAAATCCCCCCTCCTTGCTCTCTCAGAGTTTTCGCCGAACGTGGACGAGTGTCCGGAGTGGTTCCACGGCTCCATCGGAATGGGAGAGGCCGGCGACCTGCTGCAGGTAATCGATACTCGATCGATAGTCAAATGATGAGGGCGCAGAGTGCGGGCGAGTTTGTGGTGCGCAGCAGTGCGGACGGGGCGTGTCCGATTGTGATGAGCGTGCACGGAGAGGGCAACAAGGTGTTCCACGTGGCGCCCGCCTGGAGGGAGGAGACGGGCGAGTGGAGGCTGGCCGGGCAGGTAGAGTGAGAGGGGAGGGGCAGACAGACAGTGTGCAGGCCGCATCGACCGTCCGCCACTTGGTGGCAGCTCTGATGGCCGCCCGCTGCGATCTGGTGCACGGAGAGAACGCGGTGCTGGTGAGCAGACAACCCTTTCCACTTCTTCACTCCACCCCTTCAGCTCACTCCCGTCGCCCGTCGCGTCTCCATCCGCGAGGTCGACGAGGTTAGGGAGACTCCAGCCATCTTGGGTTACTGTAGCTACATTCGTTTACATATTTCTATGACCATGTTCAGGCGAGCGCTTTCGCCGACGAGTGAACAACTCTTGACAAAACAAATTTATTGTTCGATAAATAGTGTCTTTATCAATCTCTCAACATGGCAGCGGATTCGGGGGCGGATGAGCACAGTACAAGGCAATTCACGGGGACGGGGTTTGAATGGGCGGGGTCTATTCGACGATCCCTGTTTGCACTCTGCGGTGATCTTTCCGTCGAAGAGTGGCAGGAGCTCACAGTCGTCGTTGATGAGAAGAAGCTGATACGGAGACGAGCCATCCTCGCAGGTCGTCTTGAAGAAAAACCTGCAAGAGAGTGGGTGGAGAGAGAGAGAGAGAGAGAGAGAGAGAGAGAGAGAGAGCATTCGGGGGCTGCATTCGACTCACTGCATTCGGGCGTGGGAGGATATGCTGAACAGTCTCCTGAACTCGCGGAGAGTGAGTCCTGTGGCGGGAGTGACACGTGCGCCACCACCGGAACCCCGTCCTCGCACTACAAACACAGTATTGATTCATTTATGGTTATTCATTTTTGATGGTCATATGGTACTTGTTTCAATATAAATCTCTTTCTCTCTCTACCTTGTAGCTGACAGTGACGAGTGGGCCGGGGGGTCCGCGGCTGCGATGCCGCCTCTCCCGCGGGGTCTCACTCATCGAGTACGACATGATGTTGCTGTGGCGGGACGCCATAGTGGGCGGGGCGACAGTGGGCGGGGCCGAACCGAGCGACGCCGTGCCCAGAGACTCGAACC
>CAWZYM010000042.1:35000-45609 GCA_963966185.1 Rhabditoides inermis | reverse complement strand
TCTCTCTCTCTCTCTCTCTCTCTCTCTCTCCCCCTATATCTCTCTCTTTTTCGTCCTCTCTCTCTCTATCCCTCTATCTCACACACCCTTCCTTCTACATCTCTCCCCTCTCTCTCTCTCTCTCTCTCTCTCTCTCTCTCTCTCTCTTTCTCTCTCTCTCTCTCTCTCTCTCTCTCTCTCTCTCTCTTTCACGTTAAAGAGTATAACACCAAAAAAAAAATCCAAGAACCAAACGAAGAACCAACCGGTATGGTGATGGTGACTGGGTTGCCTCGCAGGTGCTCCTCGCGAATCGAGGATAGTCGGTGACCGCCGCCGCGCGGATGCGAGTGGGACGAGTGCGCCTGGACAGGGAATCTCTCCCTCTCTCCCTCTCCCTCTCCCTCTTTCTCTCTCTCCCCCTCTCTCTAACCCTAATCCTCTTTATCTCCTCTCTGTCCTACCTCAGATGAGAAGGACGAGCTGACGGCGGAATCATTGTGGCTGGTGGTGGCGCGACAGACATAGGGATACCGAGGACCAGCCGACGGGTACAGACGCTCCACTTCACTGAAAAGGAATGCGCTAGTGAACTATTCAGTTGTGAGTGGCAGCAGTAAACTACTTGTAAGCTACAGAACGGCATAAAAATAACAAACAATAATATAGAGCGTGAATTATGTGCGTACCTCTCTCCGAGCGCCTTCTCCCTGTGCTGCTGACTCTTGATGAGGGCGTCGGCGGTCAAAGGGGCGGGGCTGAAGGAGGCGGGGCCAACGCGACTCTTCCGCCCCGAACCGGCACGCGGATCACGGCGAAGAGAGGAGGAGAAGACGGAACTAAACATTGGGGATGTAAGGGGCGGAGCTAGAAAAGGCGGAGCGTACCTGTGTCGTTTCGGCGAGCAGTCCTCCATGTGAACGCGGTTGAACGCATCCACGAATTCTTCCGAGTGACAGAACTGGGCGTGTTGTCTAGAAACATAACAAATAGACAACAACAATAATGATAATAACAACAACCACAAACCGTCTCAAGAAGTCGTCGACAAAGGGGGCACATGGCTCGAACAGCCGCGCGTCTGGTTCGAAGGAGAGGTGCTTGACACGCTGACCGATCTGCAACTCCTCACACAATGAATGACCTTTTCGTGACTGTCGTACTGTTTCGACGTCATTCGTTCACTTTGACATATTCGAGTACATAACAACATAGGTTTTGAGTGCAGTCTGCCCGTACCTCTTGCCTGAGTCGTGGCGGGAGGAAGTCACAGCACCCCGTTCGCAGAGAGATGTATCGAGAGTAGATCGACCGCGCGAGTTCCATCGTCTCAAATTACCCATAATAATTAAATAACAAGTGGATCTTTTCTGAGTTTCTTCTTTTCTTCTTGCACTTTTCTATGTTTCATTATGCGAATTACTAGAAATCTCTTTTGTCTTGCAATCTTCAAGTCTCTGTCTGGTCTCTGCTGCGTTGGCGTGGTTTTATTGCGTGTTTTAATGGGTCCCTGGGAGTGAGTGGATGGGGGAAAGAAGGGAGGGAGGAAGGGTATTGGCTGGAGGGAGAATGAGATGGCACAACGCGCCATTTGATTCCAAGCTTTCTGGCAGACTACAATTATACGGGCTTTTATGGTTGTTGCTGGGTGACAAGTGATGGGTGAGGAATGGAATGGCCTCTCGAGCGCCACGCCGATTTGAAACGTTTGACTGAACGAGAATCGATAGCTTCTAAGATGCGCGGGAGAGTGAGTGAGAGAGTGAGTGAGAGAGTGAGTGAGTGAGAGAGAAAGAGAGAGAGAGAGAGAGAGAGAGAGAGAGGAGAGAGAGAGAGAGAGATGAAGAGTGAGAGAGAAAAGAGAGGTCAACGCTTGAACGCACGTGAAGGCAGTGATAACACACACACACACACACACTGAGCGAAATAGGAGACGGAGAGAAAGAGATGGCTGTAAAACGTATGCGGGCAGTATTGTGTCTATGCTTGTCGACTCGCCTTTTGGTGTCGTTCCATAGCCATTCCCACATAGGCTCGCATGGCAAAGTGCAGCTCGAGAGGCTGCGCCGAGTGGGCGGCTGTCAGCCAACTGCAAACTACCTTGTTTACTTGTTTATTGTGTTGTTTACCTTCGAAAAGCGTCGAGGGCGGTGCGGTCGGCAAGTACGCATTCGAGTCGCCGCGACCAGGCGACAGAGGAGGACGGTGGCCAGTCCATCACTAAACACTTATCACTGATTATGATTAGAGGGGCACAAAGTACAGTATACATACAAAGTGACGAGGAGGCGAGGCACAAGAAGAGTCGAGAGTTTGCAATAATAGATAAAGGGTCTAGGCTGTTGCTGGAAGGGGGACGCGCTCTTTCTCTCTCTCTCAAGGAGAGTGAGCGGGCGTCGGCGGCGTCTGCGTTTGATCTCGCCGCCGCTGTGCCGGGAGACCGCGTCGCGCCCGCCCCGCCCCCAGTACATCAAAGCACGCCGCTACCCGGTCCGCTAGAAGACGATGACGGAGACGTGGTGATCATGAGACGAGTATGGGTGTGTAACACCCCTACCCGCCCCTGATATGGGTATCCCGGGTGTCGGTCCGACTACGGAGATTTTATGGAGCGACAAGTTAGGCGGCGTCGCGCTTTGATGCAAGCAAGAGAGATAGAATGGGATGTGTTTGAATTGAAATACAGAAAAATTGCACCTTTGATGTGAAAGAGAATTGGTGCAATGGTTTGAATAACTTTGTAGTGAGAAATCTAGTGGTGTTTCGTTGTGCACTTTTTATTTCTTTGTGGGACCAATTTCTCGAATTTATTGCGTCAGTAATTTGCTATGACTGAAATTCGGGCTTGCTTCGCTTCTTTTTGAATGATAGACATTTATCGCGTGCAATAATGTTCTTTTTAATCTTTTGTGTTATATTTATGTACTTAATTGTTTCGTGAATTATGTTTTAAGACAAAATTATGTGCTTTGTTCAAGGTTTCTTCAAACACTATGGCAGACGACGATCTTGTGAGTATTTATCTTATTTGTTTATGTTTTCAGTTTCGGAAGTTGTCGCAGTTTTTTTGTATAAGTGTACGTTTATTTCTTATTTCGTTTCTTTTAGGATCTTAACCTCACCAAGAAGAAGAAGGTGAAGAAGGTGATCAAGCTTGATGACGACGAGGCGACCACCGCTGATGCCCCTCCCGCAGACGACGGACTTGGTGAGTTTTTGGTTGTCTGATTTCATAGTTTTAATAATTTCCATGTTCTCACCGGGCTAAAAATTTCAGATCTTGAGCTCGGTGAAAAGAAGAAAAAGAAGAAGAAGGCCGCTGTTGCCGTCGACGCCGATGAGAAGGCCGAGGCCGGACCCGCCGATCTTGGTCAGTTTTCGTCATTACGTCTTTCCATTCCTAAATCCTTAACAACAAATTGGTTTAGGAATTGGAATCGGAGCGTCAAACCTGCTTGATGCCAAGAAGCCGTGGCCCGACTACACCTACGAGGAGTGCCTCACCCTCGTCTTCGACATCATGCGCGAGAAGAACCCCGAGCTCGCCGGAGAGAAGAAGAAGTTCGCCATGAAGCCGCCTGAGGTACGTTGTTGGTGCTCTGATCATTTTTTTTAAAATTCATTTCAGATCGGTCGCGCTGGATCGAAGAAGACTGCTTTCGCCAACTTTGCCGAGATCTGCCGCATGCTGAAGAGGCAACCGAAGCACGTGCTGCAGTTCCTCATGGCCGAGCTCGGAACCACTGGATCGATTGACGGAAACAACTGTCTCATCGTGAAAGGACGCTTCCAGCAGAAGCACTTCGAATCCGTGCTCAGGAAGTACATCAGTGAGTTCTCCACTGCTTGAAGCAAGATGAGTATGATGATTTCAGAGGAGTACGTGATGTGCCACACGTGCCGATCGACGGAGACGGAGCTGACGAAGGACACTCGTCTCTTCTTCCTGCAGTGCCAGACGTGCGGCTCCCGCTGCTCTGTCACGGCTATCAAGAGCGGTTTCACTGCCATGGTGGGCAAGCGTGCCGCCCTCCGTCGCGCCGCCGAGGCCACCGCCGGAAAATAACCAGCCACTCCCATGCAAGAGATAATGTTGTTGTGTTGTTTCTCGTTCATGTCAAAGTTCTCTATTTCTTATTTCTATGCTATGTTCCGGTCCACTGGTGATAAAGAACTATTTTATACTGATTGTATATGTGTGGTTCGCAATCAGTTTGAGTCTGATGGTTACTTGGGGTCCTGGATGGACTGAGAAATGAATAGATGGCAGTGGTTCGGGGGATGCGGTTCTACGACCTTCTACTGGAACAGAAGTATGCAGAGGCGAGGAGTGAAGTACAGACTGCCAGTGAAGATAAGGTGAGATGGAGGCATGATTCCCTCATAATGTGTATAGATGGACGCATTGGCGATGGACGCACTGTACAGAGTGGGCATGTGCTTCGGATCGGAGAAGAACGAGGTGGGCGGAGCTTGAGTAGGCGGTCTACTTGTCCAGTTGTTTAGGATCTGATCTCTCTGCTGCGGGAGCTGGGCCGGTTCGGGAGTGGTAAGGAGCGGGTGCTGAGTCTGACAGAGTTGGCGAGGAGGGACTCGCCCCATCTGATGAGCACTGCTCTCGACATGATCGTAGACGACTTCGACACACTGCCGGCCAAGTAAGTCGTCGGTGCTATGCGTTTTGAACTACAGTAAGATCATAATCATGAAAATGTGGTTATTTCAGGCAGCAGAGTCTTCTACAGGGAGCGTTCTGCTCGGAGTTGGAGGGAGTGTTGTTGGGTCGAGTGGAGGAGGCGGGAGAGAGGGGCGAGGACGAGGAGAGGACAGAGAACATGCGCGCACTCACCACACTACGCGCCTTCGCCACCGCCATACGATCCCACTTCCGGTGAGTTTGGATTTAAAAAGTGATATTGCTATCAATGGACGGATGTACGGAGGAGACGTGGAGTACGTATACTCTGCGCCAGAGCGATAGTTTTCGATCTACCTCGCTTGCAGTTCGAAATCACAGGAGAATAGTGGCAGGGCTGCCGCAGGAACACGGTGTTCCTGCCGCAAGAACAAGAAAAAGGGGCGGGGCCAACTGTTTTGATTGGTGGAGCTCATTTCTATGATGACCTGAGGATCGTGGCAGGACCACTATCTCAAGCGAGGCTCCGCCCACTTCGTTTAGAGACCAGTGGGCGGGGCTACGCCCGTCGCGGCTAATTTGAGCTAGTGATTTTCTTGAGTTGTGAATCGCCGTGAGTTCCTGACGCTGAAGAGTGCGCCGATGCGACTGCGGAGGAAAGTATTTCGGATGGCAGTTCTTCTCGCACTGACCTACGCTGCCGAGACATGGAGTCTAAGAAGAGAAGACCTGCAGAAGCTGAGAATTGTTCAACGACGAATGGAACGAAAGATGCTCGGGTTGACTTTACTGGACAATGTGTCGTGCAAGGATATACGACGACTGACGGGATTACGAGACGTGCTGTGCGAGGCGAGATCAAGGAAGTGGAGGTTCGCCCGCTGCATCATGACCTGCAACGACGACCGATGGACGCGACGCGTGATCGATTGGAATTCGCCGAGGAAAGGCAAGGCCGGTCGCCCCCATCTACAGTGGAGCGACGAATTCAAGAAGACGATCCAGACCAATAGGAGGACCCTCGAGGAGGAATGGAAGAGTGTGGCCGCGGACACTGATGCGACAAGATGGAAGAATTTTGCTTCCCGGCGCTACTCTGTGAATGATTGATGTTTTGAGTTATGATCACATAATGCGATACCGGATAAATGTTGAATTGAATTGAATTGGACGAATGTAATTGTGGTATGAGAGGGAGAAAGTATACCTTGGTTGACAGGTTCACCGCGTCTCGTGACGTTCTCGTTTGTGAGGTGGACGTGGAGAGTCCGGACGGTCGGGAGATGATTCGCCACATGTGCGCAGACGAACCCTTCCATCCCATGGCACTCCTCGTACACGAGACAAACAGGTATCGATTGACTATCGATCGATAATGTACAGATTAATTATCGATATTTCTTGAGCACTCCGTGCGTGTATTGCGTGGAGTTCGAGGTGCGGGAGCGTGTGCGGTGTGTGGGGGAGTGGCTGGCCAAGTACCAGAGGAGACCCGGATACGGAAACGCCGTATCGGCAGCCATGGAGGGACTGCTGGACAGGGTGGAGGGGGCAGGGATCAAGGCGGATCAGGGGGTTGTGGTGAGTGGAGGAGAGGGAGGGAGGGACTGCTGGACAGGGTGGAGGGGGCAGGGATCAAGGCGAATCAGGGGGTTGTGGTGAGTGGAGGAGAGGGAGGGAGGGACTGCTGGACAGGGTGGAGGGGGCAGGGATCAAGGCGAATCAGGGGGTTGTGGTGAGTGGAGGAGAGGGAGGGAGGGACTGCTGGACAGGGTGGAGGGGGCAGGGATCAAGGCGGATCAGGGGGTTGTGGTGAGTGGAGGAGAGGGAGGGAGGGACTGCTGGACAGGGTGGAGGGGGCAGGGATCAAGGCGGATCAGGGGGTTGTGGTGAGTGGAGGAGAGGGAGGGAGGGACTGCTGTACAGGGTGGAGGGGGCAGGGATCAAGGCGAATCAGGGGGTTGTGGTGAGTGGAGGAGAGGGAGGGAGGGACTGCTGGACAGGGTGGAGGGGGCAGGGATCAAGGCGGATCAGGGGGTTGTGGTGAGTGGAGGAGAGGGAGGGAGGGACTGCTGTACAGGGTGGAGGGGGCAGGGATCAAGGCGGATCAGGGGTTGTGGTGAGTGGAGGAGAGGGAGGGAGGGACTGCTGTACAGGGTGGAGGGGGCAGGGATCAAAGCGGATCAGGGGGTTGTGGTGAGTGGAGGAGAGGGAGGGAGGGACTGCTGTACAGGGTGGAGGGGGCAGGGATCAAGGCGGATCAGGGGGTTGTGGTGAGTGGAGGAGAGGGAGGGAGGGACTGCTGTACAGGATGGAGGGGGCAGGGATCAAGGCGGATCAGGGGGTTGTGGTGAGTGGAGGAGAGGGAGGGAGGGACTGCTGTACAGGGTGGAGGGGGCAGGGATCAAGGCGGATCAGGGGGTTGTGGTGAGTGGAGGAGAGGGAGGGAGGGACTGCTGGACAGGGTGGAGGGGGCAGGGATCAAGGCGAATCAGGGGGTTGTGGTGAGTGGAGGAGAGGGAGGGAGGGACTGCTGTACAGGGTGGAGGGGGGCAGGGATCAAGGCGGATCGGGGGGTTGTGGTGAGTGGAGGAGAGGGAGGGAGGGACTGCTGTACAGGGTGGAGGGGGCAGGGATCAAGGCGGATCAGGGGGTTGTGGTGAGTGGAGGAGAGGGAGGGAGGGACTGCTGGACAGGGTGGAGGGGGCAGGGATCAAGGCGGATCAGGGAGTTGTGGTGAGTGGAGGAGAGGGAGGGAGGGACTGCTGGACAGGGTGGAGGGGGCAGGGATCAAGGCGGATCGGGGGGTTGTGGTGAGTGGAGGAGAGGGAGGGAGGGACTGCTGAACAGGGTGGAGGGGGCAGGGATCAAGGCGATTCAGGGGGTTGTGGTGAGTGGAGGAGAGAGAGGGAGGGACTGCTGGACAGGGTGGAGGGGGCAGGGATCAAGGCGAATCAAGGGGTTGTGGTGAGTGGAGGAGAGGGAGGGAGGGACTGCTGGACAGGGTGGAGGGGGCAGGGTTCAAAGCGGATCAGGGGGTTGCGGTGAGTGGAGGAGAGGGAGGGAGGGACTGCTGTACAGGGTGGAGGGGGCAGGGATCAAGTCGGATCGGGGGGTTGTGGTGAGTGGAGGAGAGGAGGGAGGGAGAGGTGGGGACGTTGCAGAAAGTCTTCTCGGGTCTCTTGTTCTGCGTGGAGGACTTTGGCCTGGAGGAAGTGCGGGTGCGTGTGATGCAGCAGATGAAGAGACTCATGCACCTGTGCGAGGGAGCACAACTGGTACGTCCGAAGGGGCGAGTTCCCGACATATCAACAACACAATATGTTGAGGTGCTGAAGCGTCTCGTGAAGATGATAGTCGACGGGGAGGTGAAGCTCGCAGGAGAAGCGCAGGTGAGAAAGGAGTACGGTAGGGTACAGTAAGAGACGGTATTGTGATTTTCAGGTTCTTGCGTGGCTGATCGATCTGTACAAGGCGCGTCTCGGCGAGCCTGCATTCCGTGCGGAGCTAGGATACTTATGGGGCACTCTCTCCACGGTACAAACCTCTCTCCTCTCTCCTCTCTCCTCTCTCCTCTCTCCTCTCTCCTCTCTCCTCTCTCCTCTCTCCTCTCTCCTCTCTCCTCTCTCCTCCCTCCTCTCTCTAAGATGTTTCTTCTAGGTTCGATACGAGGATCCCACACAGGCTACCGCCTACTACTCAAGTGTCTTCATTTTGGCACAGGCGCAGGCTCTTCAGCGAATCGATCAGGGACAGATGAGACAGGTACGTCATCCGCCCTCGTCATATGATGACGTCACTGTGTTTGAGGTTCGCGAGCGAGTGATTGTGCCCATCTACCAGCAGCTGTCGGACTTTGTGGAGTTGCGGCGTCTGGAGGGGAAGAAGGAGGGGGAGGGAGAGAGGGGGGAGGGAGAGAGGGGGGAGGAGGAGAGGGAGAGGCAGATGCATGCCATCCAGATAGTGCTGTTCAGCTACGAACAGGCCAAGATGTTCGTGGATCGTTTCGTGGATCAGTAGAGAGGAGGAGGATCAGAGAGATACGGTGTATTTGTTGTTTTGTTGATAAAGTTTCTTTTGTTTCTTTTTGTCACGTGAGTTCCGGATAAATTTGTCTGACGTTGATTCCTATGTGTAGAGTGCAGACGTCGGAGTGGGAGTGTGTGATCTGTTCCCGCTCTGTCAGCTGCTCTAATTAATGGCCTTCTACGGTCGGCGGGGTTATGACAATAAAAATGATTCACCCGTGTCGGTGTCTTCTCCCACAACGTGGCCATGCGGCGTCTGCTGGGCATTCTATCGATCGCCGTCGTAGCCACACTATGTCTCGAGTGCTACACGGGAACAAAGATGATCAACGGTGAGTGGAAACCTAGTCGAATATTGTGATCTTGATTCGGATATATGAAAAAAGATATTGGAATCGAATGTCATGTTCCGAGGTTTGATAGCAGTATGAATTCAGGAGAATCGGTTGGAACGACGACTGAGAAGTGCGCGTCCGAGGAACACTTCTGCTACAACGCCACGTTCGAGGCATTCACTACGATGTCGTCATCAGGGTGCGGGAAGAAGCGGTGCATGGTGAGAGGGGAGAGAGAGAGGGGGAGAGAGGGAGAGAGAGAGGGGGGAGAGAGGAAGAGAGAGGGAGAGAGAGGGAGAGAGAGAGAGAGAAGTGAGAAAGTGAGAAAGTGAGAAAGTGAGAGAGTGAGAGAGGAAGTGAGGAGAATAGAGAGTTACGAGAAATTTATTATTTTTATCTTTTCTTATAGTGATTGTTGTTAGACTCACAATCGATCACGAATAGCGACACCTCGAAACAGCTTGAAATATGATTGCTGAGACAGTTTGCAACAACGAACACAGCTAGCAGCTTTCACTCGTCAACTTTACAACATCACAGAGGAGCAGTTCGTTGACCCGAGTTGACACGTTCGTTTCACGCATTACTACAGTAGCGACCGTAGACTTCGTTACAGAGTTCGCTGGGCGAATCGTTGTTACAACTTCCGAGTGTTCTGAAGGAAGTAGTATCTAGAATGTTCTCACTTTTCTTGACTGAAACCGGCTTGTTTCTGTCACGCAATTTTTGGGTTGAAAACCAAGTAAGAAGGTTAAAACCAGTATTTTCAGGTGACTAAGAATGAATGCTACTCGAATACTATTCTCGGAAGAAAAGTGACGCTGTGCTGCTGTAACACGGGTGATCTGTGCAACTCAAAGTATACGGTAAATTACTTTATTCTCTCTCCTCCTTCCTCCTCCCCCCCTCTCTCTCTCTCTCTCTCTCTCTCTCTCTCGGTATCGCTATCGGTCCAGTCTGACTCCTGAGTGTACACAGGAACAGAGGGGGGTGTGAAATGAGTAGAGTAACAATCAGAGTACACTGTGAGGCGTATACCCGCCCCTCTTCTAACCTGATTCCTTATAAGTCTCTTTCGTTGCAGAACATGTCGATGATTCAGAAGGGCCTTCAGAAGATAAATGACTTCATTGGAATGCTCGGCTGATGACATCACTTCGTCAACATTACTGCTTTCGAGATAATTTGCATAATTCTAGTAAAACTTTATGGTGTGATGTGTTTGTGTACATTTGTGTTCTGTATAAATAGTTGATCAGTATGCTGGAATCAGTAGTTTCGATCATAATGTTTTGATAACCTTTCAGCCTTACGCGTCATCTCTCTCTCTCTCTCTCTCTCTCGGAACAAGTTATTCCCGTGAAATTCGCAAGATTTCGCGCCGTTTATCAGCAAGACCGAAATGATATCTGTCATGTCACTTGGTTGACATTAGTTTTTCCCTTTTCCCAGTTTTCCCCCCTCTCGATTAGCTACAAGACCGCCTCTCCCATCACTGTCCTACAACATAGTTCATTCATTGAAGGTCGACCCAACAAGATGCCGATATTCTCTAAAAAGTATGCGGATGTGAGTTTGATGGAGAGGGAGGGTGAGGAGAGAGAAAAGAGTGAAAGTGGAGAGAGAGAGAG
>CAWZYM010000042.1:0-32500 GCA_963966185.1 Rhabditoides inermis | reverse complement strand
CTCCCTCTCTCCCTCTCTCCCTCTCTCCCTCTCTCCCTCTCTCCCTCTCTCCCTCTCTCCCTCTCTCCCTCTCTCTCCCTCTCTCTCCCTCTTGCTAATATATTCAATGTTGTCAATTCAGCATCTTCAAATACAACTCCACGAAGAAGATTTTTGTTGTCTCGCTCGTTATTTTCATAGGAATCTGCGGTAAGTTTTCTATAGAACACTATAGAAAACAAAACAAACTTTAGGTGGTATTTCTGCAACCGTCACCGCTTTCAAAGAGCTTCTGGGAGCCGAGATGGAGACACCGTGTTATCTCAGAGTGAGTCTTTCCCCTTTTCCTCCCTCCTCTCTCCCACCCTCCCTTCCCCCCGCCCTCTCTCTCTCTCTCTCTCTCTCTCTCTCTCTCTCTATCTCTCTCCTCCCCCTCTCCAATCTGATCTCTCCAGATCTTCTCTCCCTCTGGCTTCTCGATGGATAACGAAGGTGGCTCCGTGAATTGCTGTGGCTTCGGCAAGAACGTCTCAGTCTGGCCGGATGTCGACGTCTCCGCGTATTGCGCGCGCAACTAGCGCGCCACCCCGCGCTACTCACGCGTCTCGATCTCACTACGACACACTTCGCCAAAATCGCACTTTGGTGGTCGTTATTTATAGTCTAGATGTATGTAAATAGGTGTACTGTGTACTGTATATGTGTTTAGACCCAGTGATGTGAATTGTCTGAAGAACACTGACGACATGTCAGTGTTGTGATAATCTGATAATCATCAATCCGCCGCCCATTCACCCGTCGAGAAAGTGATATGATTGATGATACCTTTTCGTATATTGATCGGTTATCCGTTCGTATTCAGTGCGAGCGTCCGCGCAACACACACACTTTCTCTCTCTCCTATCTCTCCTGCCATTTTTAATAATTACTCGGTGAGAAACCTGTCCTTGCTTCCGTAAGAACACTGTTCACATCCTATGCGATAAAGATCTGTCCCTATTGTGCCAGTGTCATTCCGAATCCCGAGTCATGGCTATGGGAAGAAGCAGGAGCTATGATGTCACCAAACCGACACAGGTGAGGTCTGATGAGCGTCGGAGGTATACTTTTGATTTTGATAATGTTGTATGTAGTATAGTTAGTTGTTGGGAGAGGTTTCATCGTGATTATCAAAAGTTGTCGAACAAAGAGATGATGTGGATAGGAAGAGATAGTCGTGGAAAGAGATATATAATGTGCAGAGAGGGGGGGGGGAGACGGAGAGAGAGAGAGGGAGGGAGAGAGGGAGAGAGAGAGGGAGGGAGAGAGGGAGAGAGAGAGAGAGAGGGAGAGAGGGAGAGAGAGAGAGGGAGGGAGAGAGGGAGAGAGAGAGAAGGAGGGAGAGAGGGAGGGAGAGAGGGAGGAAGAGAGGGAGAAGAGGAGGGGAGGAGCGTTGCAGGACACGAACTCGCGTGGAATCGGGTGGGTGTTCGCCTGCTGTTTCCTGGCGGGAGACCTAGCGGGGGCCGGTATGATGGCCCTGCCAGTCGCCATGGTGCAGGGAGGTGAGGCTCATCTCCCTCTTCCCCCTCTCTCTCCTCTCCTTCTTCACCCCCTCTCTCTGTCTTCCTCAGGTGTGATCTTCGGTACAATCTCTTCTGTCATCTGTTGTATCTGCTCTGCATACAGTGCCGCCATTCTCGGAGACAACCTCATGATCATGCGGGTATATTGATTGATTATCGATTAGTATAGTATTCTGTTGTTTATGTACAAAAACTAATGACTTGGCACAAAAACATGAAAGCATTTGATTCATCTGTTGGTTGACTTTCAGCGGCGCTGGCCTGAGTATCGCGATCACAACGGGAAGCCGTACATCGAGATGGCAAGGAGGTGAGGAGGGGGGAGGGAGGATGACATCAGATGACGTGTCTGATGTGTGCAGGTCACTGGGTGGCGCGGGAGAGCGCACTCTGAAGGTGATGGTGTACCTGACTGCGATGGGCACAGTGATCGTCTACCTTCTCCTCGCTGCCAACAACATAGCCACCTTTCTCAACGGAAACTTTGGCATTCACGTGCATAAGGTGAGTTCCCACTCACCACATTAGTGTTATTATCAAGATTGTCTTATGTTGGTTGAAATATTCATTGAACTTATGATATATAAATGTCTATCTTTGCGGCTTGCAGTGTGTGACTCTACTGGCAGTGTCTCTCGTTCTCTGGCCTCTCGTCCAGCCTCGATCCCCGATGCAGTTCACATGGATTGCCCTATTCTCACTCGCATCCAGCATACTCACTGTAGTCGTCATTCTATGGGGCAGCACACACGACATGCCACACTGTGCTCCTGTACGCAGATAGAGAGGGGGAAAGAGAGGAGAGAGGGAGAGAGGGAGGGAGGGAAGGACGGAGAGAGATTGTCTTCAGCAAGCCGACTACACGTCTCCGTACACCGTCGACAGTGTTGCTCTGGCGTTTGGAACTATTATGTTCTCGTATGGAGGACACGTAGCGTTTCCCACCATTCAGGTAATCGATAATGATCACGAATCGATGAATCGATATTCCAGATGGACATGAAGCGTCCTGGACTATGGACGAGGACCGTGTATCTCAGCTATGCGTGTGAGCTTTTGCAATAATTTACTTTTCACATTAAGTAATTGATTTCAGTTATTTTCGTGGTCATGTACACACCAGTGTCGATGTTCGGGTACTACGTCTACGGAAACAGTATGACAGATACCATCATCACATCACTGCAGGCAAGAGAGAGATGAGAAGAGAGGACAAGGAGGGATAAAAGTACTTTGATATTTGCGGATTGTCGGACGGTGTTCATGGTCTGATGACAGGAGTCGAAACCATGTTCACCACTTCTATCTCTCTCTCTTCCCCTTTTCATTTGTTTTCTAATTATGACAACAATTGGTAAGCAAGTCGTTTCAAAATGCGTTATCAAAACATCACTCAGTCGGGGAATCTTATCCTCAATCGTGTTCAGAGTTGGATCTGATTTTCATCAGTGTGACATGAGAGTGTGATCGCTGTGTGTGGTCTATAAGAGGCGGCCGTCGCAAGCGCGCGATTCGCGCCGGGTTTACGTTGTTTTGTAATGCTCACAATAGAGCGTGTATAACATAGAGAATACACAGAGAAGAAAGTGTGAAATGGATGACAGAGAGAGCATGTTTTGTAGGTAAATTGGATGCAGCAGACGGTCTCTGTTTGTATGATCATCCACGCACTCACTATATGTGTCATAGTCTTCTCACCACTCGCGCAAGGCGTCGAGACATGGTTCGACACGAGGGAAGGTGCGTCTCTCTCTCTCTCTCTCTCTCTCTCTCTCTCTCTCTCTCTTCTTGCTTCCATAACTCTCCTGTTCAGCCTTCTCCCTTGCTCGTTTCCTTATCCGAACTGCCCTCCTCGCTTTCGCAGTCTTTGTCGCCCTCACTTTCCCCCGATTTGGGGTCATCCTCGATTTGGTGAGATATCGAATTTATCGATTTCTTGTTTTGACAATTGACTGATTGATTTCGGGTTGGCGGTTCGTTCATCACTGCAATGGCGCTTATCTGGCCGGGACTCTTCCACCTGCTCCTCACTGCAGGTGAATATCTCACTCCCCCCTCTCTCTCTCCACCCGCTCTCTCCTGATATGATGTATATTGATAGGAGAGAAGAAGCGAGCGGAGAAGCTGGAAAATAGCAGCTACCAAGTGACAGTGAGGACGAGGAGATGGCAGGGGCGATAGAGTGAGGAGGGAGAGAAAGAGAGTGAGAGAGGGACAGGGGGAGAGGGAGGGAGATAGAAAGAAAGGGAGGGAGGGAGGGAGGGAGGGAAAGAGAGAATAGGGAAAAGAGTGAGAAGGAAAGGAGGAAGGGGGAGGGTGGCGACTGTTTGCAGTGTGTTCAAGCACAACGACCCTCTCACCATCTGTTCCGTGGCTGTTCTGATGACGATCGGTGTTTTCGGTGGACTGGCGGCCACAGCCACCGCCTTCCAGGTACACTCAACTTCTACCAATCACTTCCAGGTACACTCACCCAGTTCCTTCCATACCCCCTTCATTCCAGGCTCTACTTGGTGCTCACATGGAAACGCCATGCTACGTTCAGGTATATAGCTCAAGGCTCGTCATAAGACAAGACTACTAGACTCTATGCATCGATTCGAATAGAAAAAAAGATAATCTGAAGAGACACTATGTATCATGCTATCATGTATGTGTTTTTCGTTCAATGTTCCTTTTGAGTGGCTGTCTTCTGGCTTCGAAGTGCAGAACGTGTCGGGATCAGTGCACTGTTGTGGAGTAGGCAGGAACATCTCCGTGTGGCCGCACGTCGACACAGCCGCGTATTGCGCGCGCAACTGACGCGCGCCACGAGCGCCACTCACGCGTCCATTCGAGAACGTTTGATGGACCTCGCATCGAATAAATGTCTTCTGGATATTGCTACGTTCTTGTGAAATTGATGTGTGCGTCATGACAGTTCATCAACAGTAATCGTCAATCGACAACAAAGACAATCTTATGAACATGCTGCATCTCCCGCTGTCATTCTCCTTTCTTTTATTATCCACTCTGGCCACTGCAACGACGCACACCGGATAGCCATCGGTGGCAAACCGTTGCATTCGTTAGACAACACATCGAACATAAATCTGTGCTGACCTTTTGCAACCGTGTCCCAGTACCACATAAATCGTACCCGAACGCAACTCGCGAAGTCATAAATAAATAGGAATTGCACCACCGATCGATTGACATCCGAAGCGAAAGCCTTATATTGAATGGTGTTGTTATGATGCAAGCATTGTCAAGAGGGTTGTCGTGGGTGAAGTATGGATGATTGATTGCGTCCAAAGAAGGCGTCAAATGTGATGAAATCAGTATCCTATATGGTGGGAATGTTACACACTGATCAGTGGAGAGATGAGAGATGGAGAGAGAAAGAGAGAACAGCACCTTTCCGTCGTATATCATTAATTCATTTCTTCCGAATCCCGCACATATTGCATATAAAAGTATAGGCGTCTTGACCACATTCCCCTACTTTCAACAACCCACTCTCGACAACTATGGTGTCTCGCAGCTATGATATCAATGAAAAGGTACGCAAACTATGCCTATTGCCCATTTTTATTTACGCCAATGTTACTTTTGCAACGTACAAAATAGCACAAATAAATTTTTCAATTTGATTTCATTGCAGCCAAGAGAGTGTGGTGCTGGTTACGGATGGATACTCGCAATGTGTTTCATCATAGCGGACCTCGTTGGGGCAGGCGTCATGACACTACCACTCGCATTCGTCAAGGGAGGTGAGAGATAAAGAGAGAGAGAGAGAGAGAGAGAGAGAGAGAGAGGAGGGAGAGAGGGAGAGGAGGGAGAGAGAGTACCTTGCAGGCCTCGTGTTCGGCCTCTCCTTCTCAGTGATATGCCTCTTTACCAACACGATAGGCGCCAACCATCTCGCCGATTGTTTCGTGATCATGAGGGTGGGTGATAGTTTTCCATAATGATGACGTCACCGCTCTCAGCGTCGCTGGTCGGTGTACCGGAACGAGCACTGTGGCAGACCGTATCCGGAGATTGCATTGCGAGCAGCCGGCCCGAAAATGGAGACGATCATTCGGTGAGGAAGAGGGGCCAGGGAACTGTGAAATAGAGTGTTTCTGGAGGAAAAGTGTGTTCGACAAGAGAGGGAGAATTGATTGTGGCGGAAGGAATTGTGTTGCAGGTTGTTCATCTACGCCAATCAGATCGGTATGAACATAGTCCTCCTCCTACTCGCAGCCAACAACACTTCCATATTTCTCGTCGGCAACTTCGACATCCATGTACACAAGTGCGCCGGTGAGTGCGGCAGAAGAAAGAGCACGTCGTGGGTGGTCCTGTCACCATATGTTTTATAGCGTTGTATTTCCTTTGTGCGATTCTTTCATGTAGTGGAAACACGCGAGATGATTCTTTGATTTCTCGATCGTGATGATTTTCAGCAATCGTTATGATCGGTGTTGGACTATGGCCGTTCGTCATGCCCAGAAGCCCTATGAACTTCACGTGCGTCTCTCCCTCCCCCTCTCTCTCCCTTTCCCCTCTCTCTCCCTCCCCCTTTTTCTCTCTCCCTCCCCCCTCTCTCTCTCCCTCCCCCTCTCTCTCCCTCCCCCTTTCTCTCCCTCCCCCCTCTCTCTCTCCCTCCCCCTCTCTCATTCCTTCTCGTATGCCTTCTTCCAGCTGGGTAGGCCTGATGGCGGCCGTTGCGTCCATCATTTCGGTGCTGCTCATCATATTCGGAGCGTGGAACGATGCCGGCGAGTGTGCACCGGTGAGAGGGGGGAGAGGGGGGGAGAGAGATGACTACCATGGAAAGGAGAGAGTGGGAGGGAGGGAGGGGAGGAGAGAGAGAGAGAGAGAGAGAGAGAGAGAGAGAGGGAGGGAGGGAGGGGTGGAGAGGATTTGCTTAAGCGCGCGTCGTACTCGGCCGCACACACACTCGAGTCCATGTCTCTCTCGTTCGGGACCATCATGTTCGCCTATGGAGGACACTCTTCCTATCCCACCATTCAGGTACCATCTCTCTCTCTCTCTCTCTCTCTCTCTCTCTCTCTCTCTTTACAGGTGGACATGAGAAACCCCGGCGACTTCAAGAAGAGCATCTTCACCAGCTATCTCGGTATGCGCACCTAACACGTGACACGTGTTCCCCCACGAATCGTATTTATTCAGCCATCTTCTTCCTTCTGTATATGCCTGTTGCACTCACCGCCTACTACGTCTATGGAAACAGCATGGTCGAGACTGTAGTGGGATCACTGCAGGTAGGGAGAGAGGGAGAAAGGGAGAGAGGGAGGGAGAGAGAGGGGAGAGAGAGGGAGAGAGAGAGGGGGAGAGAGAGAGGGAGAGAGAGAGAGGGAGAGGGAGAGGGAGAGGGAGAGGGAGAGGGAGAGGGAGAGGGAGAGGGAGAGGGAGAGGGAGAGAGAGAGAGGGAGAGGGAGAGAGAGGGAGAGAGAGAGGGAGAGAGAGGGGGAGAGAGGGGGAGAGAGGGGGAGAGAAAGAGGGAGAGAGAGGGAGAGGGAGAGAGAGATGGAGAGAGAGGGAGAGGGAGAGAGAGGGAGAGAGAGAGGGAGAGAGAGGGAGAGAGAGAGGAAGAGAGAGGGAGAGAGAGGGAGAGAGAGGGAGAGAGAGGGAGAGAGAGGGGGAGAGAGGGTGAGAGAGAGGGAGAGAGAGGGGGAGAGAGAGGGAGAGAGAGAGAGGGAGAGAGAGAGGGAGAGAGAGGGAGAGAGAGAGGGAGAGAGAGGGGAAGAGAAAGGGGGGAGGGAGAGAGAGAGGGAGAGAGAGGGGGAGAGAAAGGGGGGAGGGAGATGTGGCTGTTCAGATTGGCTGGCTGCAGCAGACAGTGAACGTGGCTATCACTCTCCACTCTATCACCACCTATATCATCGTCTTCTGTCCCGTTGCACTGGAAGTGGAGGAGTGGGCGAAGACACCCAAGGGTCAGTGCACATATCCCAGCTTCTCTCCCCCTCCTTCGCTCTCCCCCCCCCCCTCTCCCTCTCTAATCTACATTCTGAAACAATGCTAATACACAATTGGATGGCACTCCGAGCTGTTCAGGTATCTTTGCAGCCTTCGGACCTGGCCGCTTCATCATCCGCACTCTCCTCCTCGCACTGACTGTCTTCATCGCTCTCTCCGTGCCTCGATTCGGAGTACTACTCGATCTTGTCAGTCCCTCTAATAAGCAAGTGGTAGTAGTAGTAGTAGAGACCAGATGAATTCTCTTCATCAACTTCCTTGAATACACACCAAACGCAATTCGCTCGCTGTCTGTGACGGTGTTGAGGAATGAGTTTCATCAGATGGGCGGTTCGATGATGACTTCTATGGCGATGATGTTCCCGGCTCTGTTCAACATGCTACTGCGAGCGGGCGAAGAGAGGAGGAAAGAGAGGGTGGGGGGAGGGGGGCGTGTAGAGAAGACGGGAAAAGAGTGAGATGGTAGAAGGTGTGTGAGAGTGTAGGGAAAGAGATGGAGTGGACAGCACGTTTCAGATATCAGCGGGGAATGTTCTGGCGGCCAGTGAGGACGACGAGCGCGCGTCTCTCAGAGAGTGAGTCTGCTGGGAGGGCCGGGTTGATTGGTTGATGAGGGGCTGTCAGAGACACGGCTACTTCACAATGTTTCAGTGTCATCAAGTACGTCCCTCGCATCGTCATAGCTGTCAACATTTGTGTTATAGGTAATAATATTCTATTTGCAGCTTTCTTCAGTGAGTTGAGTTCAGACCACAAACTGTTTGTGAAGTGAATGATGGATGTTGTTTTCAGTGTTCGGTGTGTTTGGGGGAGTGTGCGCGACTGGCACGGCCTTTGTGCAGCTCGTGGGAAGCGAGATGGAGACGCCCTGCTATGTACAGGTCCGACTACTGCACAAACCAATTGGGACAGTGCTTTTAATATAGGAAGCGTCTTTTCGGTACGAAATCAAATCTGATCTTGTTTAAACATTACCGTTGGTTCAGTGTGTCAGTGTTTATTCGACGAACCATTGTTGCACTTGTTTCCGCGTGGTATAGTCCCTCATATGCCTTCTCTCTCTGTTGCAGTACTTCCGTTCTGGCCTGCTCGTTCCACCCGTGGGGGGCGCTGTCAACTGCTGCGGCGGGGGCAAGAACGTATCCATCCATCCAGCCGTCGACCTCAGCCTATACTGCGCTAGATTGTAGCGTTGTTATGAATAAGTTATTTGTTATGAACAATTTTCTAAATAAATATGATTTATTACCTGCAACAGTGTCATAGTTTTCGATCTACCAAGCATGCAGCTCTAACAAAATGTTTGCCTTGATTTTTCCCGTAGTGATCGGTGCTCTGATGCCCCAGTGGCCGGTACAGATGTTTCGAGTGGTCTTCTTCTGTTAATGTTATTTTCTCCGTCGCTTCCTATGAGCTGATGCCGATTACCTATTTCGATACACGCTCGTGAACGCTCGAACGATATTAGCGTATAGAGCTCATCGTTCGGATCGGCCTGCCATTTGCATCCTGATTAGCATACTGTTAGGAGTAGGGAAGGGGGCGGGGCCAGACAGTGACGTCCGCCGCTTCCCCCAGTCCGCTCAATCCACACGCCACCTCGACTCCCTTATCGATCGATTGAAGGGGGCGGGGCCAGACAGTGACGTCCGCCGCTTCCCCCAGTCCGCTCAATCCACACGCCACCTCGACTCCCTTATCGATCGATTGAAGGGGGCGGGGCCAGACAGTGACGTCCGCCGCTTCCCCCAGTCCGCTCAATCCACACGCCACCTCGACTCCCTTATCGATCGATTGAAGGGGGCGGGGCCAGACAGTGACGTCCGCCGCTTCCCCCAGTCCGCTCAATCCACACGCCACCTCGACTCCCTTATCGATCGATTGAAGGGGGCGGGGCCAGACAGTGACGTCCGCCGCTTCCCCCAGTCCGCTCAATCCACACGCCACCTCGACTCCCTTATCGATCGATTTCATTGTCCATCCAGATCTGCTCCTGTCGTTGTTGCTCTTCCCATTGTTTTTTCACTCACGTCAACCGTTCTCTTCGCATGTCCCTTTCATCCATCAGGCCAGATTGATTGATTATTGATTGATAATCGGTTGATAACGATTAATTCCAATATTCCCTTTTGCACGACTATGGTTCCCACACCGCACCATGGTTTCCACACCCTCCGCTAACGTCGCTGACTGTTAGCAATCTCTGGCTATTGACTGATATCGATTGATTCACCTTTCTATTATCCCCCATATGTGTATGTACGACACTCGATGACGCAGAGCGTCCATATTATAATTTGTTGTGTGATGATCTGTGAGTGATACATTATTCTTCAGGATTGTTCTACGAATGGTTGCGACCACCCCGCCGTCGGCGTCGCTGCCTTCTCCGATGTGCTACCGCCACTGGTCGAACGAGAAGACTCTCGGAAAGTCTGTCAAGTGCATCGATGAGATCTACCGTGCCATCGATTCGATCAAGTGTCCGTGTATAGATGAGAAGGGCGGAGACCTCCTTTCCCATCCCACCTTCTATTGTTGTGCCTGCGATCGCACCGTGTGCGCTTCCTGTTTCATCGCTCATCCGAGCGCGCATTCTCTTCATCCGTTACGTGCATTTTTAATTATTGCGTTTTTGGCGTAGTTGGAAGTAGTTGGAAGGCATTAAGAAGTGGTTTGATGTGACTGACCTTATACTTCGTGTTTTCCTTGCACATTCCCAAGTGGCGTGGAGACGACATTCTCGCAGGACCATGGGAATCCGTCTTCATCGTCAAGAGTTTCTACTCTGTCCCCAAGCCTGTCGTGGTTGAGAAACCTGCTCCCAAGACAGACATCTTTGCCTCTCTTGTCAAGAAGCCCTAGGAGAAGAAGGAGAAGAAGCTGAATCAGAACAAGACTTCAACGTATGATAAGATTACGGATAAGTCGGATGTGCATTCAGAAACCCGCAATTCAAGACGAAGAGAGAGGTTGTGATCGTAGTTCATCCTGTGCGATACGTGACTCCCAAGGACTAAATAGATTGCTTCTCGACCACCCACTCACATATTTCAGTTCTTTGAGATTCAGACTATCATTGCCCCCACTATCATAGCTGTTTTCGTCTATCCCAAGTTTTCGTTCAATGAGTATTCTCATGGTCTCTATTGTCCCGACAAATTTTCCATCAATATAATACTATATTATGACTGATACTATAGTGTACATCGTACATCAATACGAGGAGCGTTTGTCTGGCTTATGAACTTATGGTGTTATCCCCTTTATCACTTCATCACTTGAGTGAATTACTTCATCGGATGTGATACATGCATACATGAAGTGGGAGAAGGGATGAATTCTCCAGGCCGTAACCGTAAGCGTCACATAGAGCATGTTGTTTGTTGTTATGAATAAGTCGTTACTTATTGAGCAAATTGTATAAAATCATATTTATTATTGTACAGTTGGAATTGGAGAAAGACCTGCATTGGGAGTGAGTGAGGGATCGATTCGGGAATTATTAGGGGAGTGACGTCATCTGCAATGACGTCATCTAGTTCTGGAAGAACCAGTCGGGCGGCTGAACGAAGAACACGCCTCCGTCGGTGGCGCAGTACGTGGGACACACCTGAATGAGGAGATTGTATATTGTATGCGAACCCCCTTTAGTCCCGTCCCTTCGAGCCCCGCCCACTCACGCCCTTGTTACCCTCTTCTCCGGGTTCCCCCATGGCCCCGTCGAGTCCTGGCTCCCCCTTGCCCCCCGGCATCCCGTCCTCTCCCTTGGGTCCGCGCGGCCCAATCGGACCATCTGGACCATCCACGCCCGGCATACCCACCGGACCTGCACGAGAAATATAGTCATTTTGTACATTTTGTAAGAAAATAACTGAATAGGATGGAAATGGAAAAAGTAACGTTGGTGACAGACACAGCAGTCGTGATTATTTGAATTGTTTTTTCTCGCTGCAATGTTTTTTTCTAGAACCGTGGTAACTGATCTTGCGTTGGCCCATTATATCGATACTGGAATACTGGAGTGCCCTTGTGTACAATGAATGGATACGCACCCTGGGGTCCCTGAGGCCCCGGCTCTCCGATCTCGCCGGCCGGTCCGGGAATGAACGGCTCCGCCTCCCTGTCCCTTCCCGCATCTCCCACGTCCCCAACTAGACCAGGGATACCGGGACCACCCGGAATACCCTGCAAAGTACGGTGGTGTACTCAACTCCTTTGTTTTACTCCCTTGTTTTAATTTTATCCAATTGTCGTAAAAGCAGCTGTGAAGTAAGTATGTGTATAATTGTCGAATTCATTTTCCCACCTTTGGTCCTAGATTTCCATTGAGTCCGCGCTTTCCGGGCGCGCCGGGATTACCATGGATGCCCTTCTCACCCTTGGGGCCCTGTCAAGACTAAGCTATGGGGCAGGGTTCAGTCTAAGGTACTCTACAGTAAGGGTACTAATAACTACAGTAATGGTAATAGTAACTACGGTAATCTACAGTGATAACAATACAATACATCAGACCTGTCTCCATGGCCGTCGAGAGGGTTGCCACAATACTCTCGCCAATAAATACATAACAGTAATATAGAAGTGACTTTATCGCATATAGTAAATATACATGAAAGGGCGACCGCTCACGCGGATCGTCCCGGCGATAAGTCTCGATCTCTCTCACTTCTCTCTTACGTGTCTGTGCTCTCTCTCACTCTCTCGTTCCGGTCGGGACATTCCGGGGGGGACGCGAGAACATCTCGAGTGTAATGAGTGATGTGACACGGGGGGGAGATAATCGATACTTATAAATTTATAAAGTGACAATTGCCCTGTTTTTTGGGCTTCTCAGTCTACGTTCGGTAGTGGGTCTCCTCCTGTCGCTTGTTGAAGACGTGTTGTCGTTGACGTGTTGTTTTGTCGTTGACGATGAAGGCTTCTTCTGACGGCTGGTAGGTATAGTCGCGTCTGGTGTGAAGTGACGGTAGAGTGAGTGCGCGCTGCCGATTACGTTACTGTTTTTTCTTCTTCCGAGAACCTCTTTTAAGTTCTCCTTTTTTGTTTTTAGAGTGACGCCAATTGATTACGATCATTGTTTACATCTTTTGTATCAGATCGTGTGTGGCGTGGCGGTTCGGATGCCCTTTGCAATCCCTTTGAATCCGCCACATGTGCCTTCACAGGACATGGCTTGGACACTCCTCATACATTGTATCCAACTCGGCTGGCGAGGGCGGCTGGTTTCGTTTTCCTTGTTTTCTAGAAACTCTGCCTATTTGCCCGTTCAGATGCGTTCTCTTGTCCTTCTCCTTCTTGCTCTGCTTGGCGTCGCTGGTGTGTACGTCTCGCGCTCGCCGTCGGCTTGCGGGGAGTGGCAAGTGTCGGCCTCGTGCCCGAGGTGTCCCTCGGGGCACTTGTGCATCGTCCGTCTTTCCGAGTGAGTTGTTTATCTGCTATCCAATGTGTATTGCGCAAGGAGAGAGGGTGGAATCTGTTGTTCCAGACTTTGGATCGTGCACTGTCTTCCGATGAGCGTGCTATCGTCTCATGCTACCGATCGTCGCCGTCAGCAGCCCGTGCCTCCTACGACTACTTCGGCGGTGCCCCTTTCATCCGCTTCCCCTTCTCGCTCTCGCGAGTGTGTTGAGTGTGACGCGGCTTCTATTGATCTCGGCCATATTGTACTTGTCATTGTCGCCATTATCTCCACCTTTGCTGTCGCTTACCTTCTGTATCGTCAGGGGGCGGGTAGGCGTGAGTATGCTCCTCCTGCGGCTGCTCAGATGCGCCTTGTGTCTCTGCGCGCCCTGTCGTCTTAATCCGCTGCCTAGGCCATACTCTTTCTCCGATTGTCGCGTCCAATTGCTCATGATATAATCTTGCGTTTCTCGATCCACACATGCTACCTCATCCTTGTTTATTTCAATTGCTTGTCCCGATAAATTATGATAAGCAATGACCTTGATTGGAGGCGGGTGAGTGCGCCTATCTGCACATCTCTATTACTTGATGAGTGAGAGCTTCACTCTCTAGAAGTTTCGATGTATGTGCTGGTGAAAGGAGATTATATTGTCACTGGGGTTTTGGGATGGATCCAGCTATTCCTTCCGACTCGCGTCCCTCGTCGATGCGGCCTTATATTCATTGCCGATCCGCCGCGCGTCAGGTATACTGTAGCTGATCCGTTTGATTGTATTACAATCATTTAGTCGCACTCCGCTCGCTCTGATCGATCTCGCTCTCATTCAACTTGTGGATTCTTTTGTTTTCTCCCTTGTTGGTTTGAATGGGCTGACTTCGCTTCGCGCACGCCCCTTTGAGATATCGGATGCGCCGGCGTCTGACCAGAGTCTCTTTTGGCGCCCGGTGGCCAATCATTGCCGTGGGGTGCGGCGTGGCCTCGCTCTGCTGCGTACTCACGTGCGGCAGTTTGCGGGGATAGCGGCTGTCATCGAAAAGGTGGATCTCAATTACAAAATTTTAATCCTCTTTGTAATCGCCTTTCTTTCCGGTTGTCGCCCTACCTCATCATGTGCATCCGGCTGAGCGGTCGACTCGTTTTCATTTTGTCCCTCTTGATTGGGAGTCCCCTTCCCTGCTTCCCAGTATTCGCGTCCTTGAACGCCGTGTTCACCTCCTGGCTATCGGGAGCTTATATCTGACCCCCAGTGAGCTAGCCTCGGAGTTGGAGGCGGCGTCTGCTTATGCTAATGTAGTGTACGCCTTTCCTCGCTCGTGAATCGCATTGATAGCGCATTTTTTGTAGATAAATTGATTTTTGTTTTGTTTAGTTGCCATGAGTCAGCTGCGCGCTCGCAAGTCGGACCGTCGTACGGAATTGAGTGCGAGGGTCGCTGACCGTTCTGTCTTTCTTTCTGACCGCGCTCGCGTCACTGTTCAGCTACAGAGTGCTCTCGACGATGCGCGTTCGTCTTGTAGTGCTCTTCACGAGCTTTGGGAAGAGTTAGTTGGACAGGCGGCTACTCTCTCTGATCAAGATCTGTCTGCTCGCGATACGGTAAGTGGCGTCTGTCACCTTCTCCCGTCATACAGTATTACAGTATGCTCGCGACGCTTTTGCCATACTCGAGGGCCTGTTCAACATGGAAGATGTGAGTGCTATTCTCGTGGCTAGTACTTTTTCACGCCTCCCTTTTAGTCCGCCCGTGATATCGCGCGCGGTCTCAAAGGGCTCTCCGCGCTGGCTACGCTGCACTTGAAGTCCCTCCGCCGGCTGGACCAGTCGGATGACGATTTTTGGTCTGAGCATAGGTTGATCGTGGATAGGCTGGAGGAAGTGAATGTGAAATCCCATGCGTTCTCTGCACGCTGCGCAGCTGCTCGTGAATCTGCGCGTTCCTCTCTTCACCTTGCTCCTGCCATCACCCTCTTCCGTCGCCGTCGCCATTTTGTGAGTGACGCTCATTTTGCCGCTGGGCAGCGCGATGCCCCTGGCGCCTCCCGCGCTCGCGCGTCCTCTCAGTCTACTCGCCTGCGTCTCTCTATTCCCCCTACTCTCTCTGTGACCTCGGCCTCATCCTCTCCCAACGCCCCTTCCGATAACACTATGATCGATCTTCTCCGTTCATTCACAAACTAATAACCTTTATTGCTCGCATTTTTTATAACACATTCAACATTGCCTTCACTTGTTCATTTTATCTGTGCGATATGAATATAATTGTGCTTGCTTCGTGTTGTGGTGTTATTTGGTGGCGATTGGTGTGTTATTGAGTCGCCGTCGATGGTTGCCACAATACTCTCGCCAATAAATACATAACAGTAATATAGAAGTGACTTTATCGCATATAGTAAATATACATGAAAGGGCGACCGCTCACGCGGATCGTCCCGGCGATAAGTCTCGATCTCTCTCACTTCTCTCTTACGTGTCTGTGCTCTCTCTCACTCTCTCGTTCCGGTCGGGACAGGCCCTAAAAGGATACAGATGGTGAGAGGGGAGGGAGAGGAGAGAGAGAGAGGGGGTGAGAGAGAGGGAGAGACGCACCGCCACTCCAACGGGACCCTGCACTCCCGGCGGGCAGGGATCAGGACACATCTTCTTATAGTCAATGGGTGGATCGCAGGGCAGTCTGGCGGGCATTCCGGGGGCTCCGAGGGCACCGGCAGGCCCCGGCATTCCGTTGCGACCGGGCAGACCCGGAGGACCCGCGGGGAACTCGCATCTAAATACGCACACGCACGTTTGTGAACACAGTATAGTACTCACTTGCAGTGTTGCTCGTCGTCGTACTCGTCTTCCCTCGTCGATCGATAAATGCGCCGACTTGCGTTGCTTCTGATGTGGTCCACAGAAACCGCTCGTGCAGTAGACAGCAGCTCGGATGCGGACGCCTAGAGTGATCAACCATTTAGGTGCAGATCAATGTATTTCAGACCACCCACGAAGACAGAACCACCCACGACGCTCTCTCACCTGGCAGTCCTGCGCATCTCTCGCGAGCCTCTGATTGGCAGACTCGGCGAAGGCGGATAGAACGGGCATAGTGGAAGATGAGATGGCAGCCGAGAGGAGAGTCGCCAGCAGAGACACCCCGATCACCTGGTTCACTCACTATTGATTTGTAAACATGACGTCACTTACCATTTTGTAGGCGCGTTCGCGCCTCTCAAACGGGTCCATGGGAGGTGAGATTGGCGGGGATGAAACGAAAACAAAGAAAGGGAAAAGTGAAATGGTTCTTAGTGGGTGAATGATTGCGTCTTGGCTGCTCTCCGTATTAGCTGACCCTTATGTGTTCGTCTGACCCACTTCTCACTCTCCATTTTCACCATCCGCAGTTTGTAAACGCCCATTTTCCCCGCGAGTCAATCACCATGTGATCACCGATTACGCAATGTAATAGACAATATTTATTATTACTTATTACAGATATCACAGCAACAATGCACAAAAAAGGCCCTGGCAAGGGGGTGAGAAAAGGGAAGGAACGTGACTTGAATAACAAATACACGATAGGACCCAGATATATGGATACGATCGAGTGGGGACCACCCACGACGCCTAGAACTCGCCGGCAGAACTGCTCTGCTTCACTCCCATGTACACTCCCTCGGCTGCGTGCCACATGGCCGAGGCAGAACGGGCGGACGTCGTTCCCACCACCTGAAACACATACTAAACTCCGCCCCCTCGAGACCCGCCCCCACCTCGAACTGTCCGTGGATGGGGCGGCCGAACTGGTTGCCCGATGTCGCCAGATACGCGCCCGTCTCCGAGTGCTTCAGCTAAACATGAACAATAGAAAATAAAAGTAATGAAATAATATAGATGGGTAGACTTGCCTTGATCGAGTCGGTCTCGGTCCACTCATCGCCGTCACAGGTGACAGTCCAGTGGTCGCCAGAATCACTCTCGGCAGAAGAGCCGAAGCAAGAGACCTCCTGCACAAGGGAGGGTGCGAGGGGGAGTGGAAGAGGGGGGGAGAGAGAACGCGTGAGTTCGAGACAGGAGAAGAGAGATAAAGAGGAAAAGAGGAAGAGAGAGAGAGGGGGGGGCGGATGAAAAAAAATACGAGGAGAGAGGGGAATAATCACCTGCATTGCCTTGCTGAGGGGTGCCTGGAAATGGTGCGAGTGAAGATGGCATCCCGACTGGACATGCAGCAGACGGATCTGCTGACCACACTTGACCGGCACCCCGCGACCGCACGACTCCTTCAGGGCTGCAATGGGATATGTGGAAAGAGAGAGAGAGAGAGAGAGAGAGAGAGAACAAGAGAGATGAAGAGAGGGAGGGAGAGAGGGAGGGAGAGTAGGGTGTACCGGGGAGGATCTGCCAGTGCGAGTTGACGTCGTCACTGTCCTTCACTCCCGTCACCGACTGCTGCGAGCTGCCACTGCCGTACTTGACGTCGTGAGAGTGTAGACGCGCAGAATGACTCAAGATATTTGATCAATTTATCAGTTGATCAATGATCAGAGTATTAAGTGATCGAATTATAACGAAAGAACGGGTTACCGATACCGAGGTTTCTTCTTTGTTTACATTATTGAGGTCAATCCGTCAATCAACTACATTATACAAACTACTGTTGATGACACTGGTTTTGGAAGCTGATATGATAACATTCAAGACACGTAAATAATAAAAGTTACATTAAACGTATCAACTCACGCATCGTTTTGCAGCTTGAGGATGCTGCCGCAGGTGATGGGAAGGTCATCCGCAGCCACCAAGATAGCCACGACCGATAGAAGAAAGGCGCACGACCGTGGAACCATGTCTAGAACATGTATGCATAATCTAAACATGCATCACAATAATAAGAACAAAGAATATAAAGAAAACTGGTAAGATTTGCGAGTGCAACGTCATCGCAAAAGAAAGCGTAGTGTACAAGATCGTGCAAGTGGTCATACACTCACTGCACAACTGATTACCATTTCTCAAAAGTAAATTTTGGGCAAATTTTCATTCATTTTCATTCATTTTTGTTTGTTTTGCATGTCTTTACGCTGTTCATTCATGTTGGTATATACTCTGATATATCATGATACGTTTGTAGTGTATCACTTTATGTGTTTGTTGCCAATTACGTGATTACATCAACGATTTCTAGCTTAATTTCTTGCGATTCGAAAATTACGTCATTCGATTTGAAACTCATTTACTTTGAACTTGTGAAGTATTAAAAGTTTGAACGGTTTCAGGTAAAACATGCTGACTCTGGCGGCACCGAACATTTCGTATGTGCAGATCGATTCCCTTGTGGTGATGAAGATCGTGAAGCACGTCGACAGCGAGCTTTACGCAGGAATGAGTGAGGTATGTGCTCTCTTTCATATTCATTTAATATAATATAAATAGATTTTGTATGTCACATTGTTATTTTCTAGATTGCCGGAGAAGCGTGCCAGGGTCTGCTCACTGGACTTGTCTCCATTGAGGAGAAGCGTCTTGAGGTGAGTATTGCTATATGTTTTGCTTGATAGGAGTTATTGCGTTGAAGATCACTCACTGCTTCCCGACTGCTCGTCCGGAGCCCGTGATTGACAGCGAGGACATGGCCGCCCAGGCTCAAAACGCTGTCCACGAGGAGATCAAGCAGCAGGAGATGCTCGACATGCTCCGCAAGTTCAGGTGAGACCATGATTATGTTCTGAAATAACGTTTTTTTGTTCAGGCATATGAACATTGACTACGAGCTGGTGGGTTTCTACCAGGCGCACCCGTTCGGCGCGTGCTTCTCGCAGGACATTGTCGACTCGCTCTTTGACTACCAGAGCAGCGTTGCCGACGGAGTCGTTCTCATTTATGGTGCCGAGAAATTTTCATGTTGTTGGGATAAAATCGTATTTAGACCCGGTGAAGACCCGCCAGGGACAGCTGAGTCTTCACGCTTACCGTCTCTCGCAGGCCGCTCTTGACATGTGCAACAAGAACGACTGGTCTCCCGAGACGTTAGTTTTTTTTAAATCCTATTTCTGCGATCTCATGTATATGTTTTTTTAGTCTGAAGGCGTCCGGACTCACTTTCGAGACCATGTTTGAGGAGCTACCGGTGGTGATCAAGAACTCTCACCTGGTCAACGTTATGCTGGCTGAGCTGAGGGCCGCTCCCGCTCACGTGCCAGAGCAGTACGCCGGACATCTCGAGCTTGGAACGAAGAGGTATAAATAATGATAAAGGAAATGTATCTAGGAATTGCTTTCAGGTCCCTCGAGAAGTGCGTGCGCAACATGATGCTCAACATTGATGAGCTGAACAAGTCGATTGGCGCGTATGCCAAGTACGTCGGTGACAAGCAGCGCCACGACTCGAACATCTTCAACCTCACCCAGAAGAGAGTGGGTATCTCAATGTGAAATTATGTGAAAACATATTTACTTTCAGCAACTTGAGAACGAGCAGCGCCTATCTCGTGGCGAGCCGGCCATCTCGATGGACGACATCAAGAAGATCAAGGGTCCTCAGCTCCAGACCAAGAACGGCATGCTCGAGTCGCTGCTCGCTTCTGCCGACACGCAGGCTCTTGCCGATTTCTGTACCAAGGTCACTGGAGAAAACATCGCCAAACTGTTCCTGGCTGAGGCTATCGCTGACGAGAAGACCGGCAAGGAGCGCGCTGGCTCTGTCGCTTCTCGCTAAACACCTCCCGCACTCTGTCCTCTTCCCACACAGTGACTCGCTAAGGTGACATGCTCGCCGAACTTTTGACGAGCCGAATTCTATGCGAGTCACTGTGTTTTTTGTTGAGTTTGGATCATTTCTTTTATGTGTTGGTGATGACTTCTTGTCTTTTTTGTTGAATGGTGATTTTCATAGAAAAATGAATAAAAAATTTAAATCGACAATTCGTGAATAAATCGGTACGGTTACGGTAATCCTCCAATTGACACGACTGTATCACCACGGGCGGTATCGATTTCATTTTTTCGGATCACTTCCGGTAGGTCAGTGACGGGTCACTGTCTATATCCGGTTTTTATTGCCTTTTTTCGTAGTTTTTGAAAAAAAAGTTCCTTTCATAACTCTCATTTTCCAGTTAGCACTTATCGGAAGCGGTTCGGGAGTGGTTCCGCGAACCCATTCCATTCCAAGTTAGTTTTTTTCTTCATGTTTCCTTCGAGTCTTTGTGTACACAAATCGAATAGAGTATTTTTAGTATGGCTATTCCAAATCTTCTGGATGTTCTTGGTTCCGGTCAGACAGACAAGTACCCTGCCGAGGGACTCGTCGACAGGATCAACTTCGGCGCCACCATCTACCTCCTCGTCTTCTTCCTGACCGTCACCGGAAGTGCTCAGCAGTTCGGATCCGCTATCGAGTGCCTCTTCGCCCCGGAATTCACAGGTGTGTGTTTTGACCGTGAAAGTGGTGTCTGTGTACTTTTCGAAATTGAGTTCACCCCTGTTTTGATTTGGTTCAGATGGATGGAACCAGTTCTACACCGAGTACTGCTACATCAACGACAAGTACTACATTTCCAACGTGACTGAGCGCGCCAGCAATCCCAATGATCAAATTATGTATCCTTACCTCTACTATCAGGTTTGTGAAGACCTAACACATTTGTTTATCGTTTTGTGGAGCTTATAGGCGCGTTTTTTTAAGTGGATTCCGTATTTCATCATGCTCGAAATCTTCATCTTCTTGTTGCCGAAGATGCTGTGGAAGATGGTGGCCAATCAAATTGGCAACGGTCGCGAGATGCAGACGGCTCTGATTGAGGCGGGTCAGCTGCGCAATCAGATGGGCTCTGATCGCGAAAAGTCTACTGCAGCTCTCGCTGACTTCACCCTTGATTTCCTCCACTCCTCCAAGATGAGGTAACATTTCTATATAGCTAAGAAGCTGATTGGTGGTACTTCAGCAAAGACAAAAAAGTTTCTTGTTGGATTCTCACGCCGGCGTGATTCTTCTGTGAAATCTGCTACTAGCAGTTGTGGCCCCTCCTGACCTCCTGAGGGTTTTAGGCTGGGCGCATGTCTGGGTGGTCGGCTGGCGTGGGTGTGCTACTGTCTGATGAAGTGGCTCTGTGTGGCGAACGCGGTGTTCCAATTCTACCTCCTCTCATTCTTCACTGATCGCAGTCACTCGGTGCGCCGGTCCGTGCACTGGGTTATCGAGGTGAGTTACGGCGAGGCTTTTTATAGTTTCCATTATTCATGAAATCTCGTTTTTGTAGACGGTGAGCGACTTTTCTCTGATGGTGATGTCTCGATCGCACGAGAAACCGCGTGTTCCTGAAGAGGGTCCGTTTCCCCGCGTCGTCTCCTGCTGGGTTCCTCAGCACGATGTAAGTTTATGTTATCAACAGTTTTTTTGCTGGTTTTATGCATTATCCACATTTGTTTTTACAGCAAGTGTCTGGCCATGAGAACCAGCGGTGGATGCAGTGTCTGTTGATGGGGAACATGCTGAACGAGAAGGTGTTCATGGTGCTGTGGCTGTGGATGGTGATGCTGGCTGCGGTGTCGCTCGTGTCGGCCCTCCGCCACACGTTCCTCCTTCTCCCGCCCGTCCGTATGCTCGCTGCCGAGTCCCATCTTCCGGTCAGTTACAAAACTATACGCAACCATCGTATCATGTTTTAGACGTACGAGGTGTTGTTCCGAACGGAATCGAATGGCGGCGCAGCTCCATCGGTCACTGCGTCCCGCCAGCTCATCTACTTCTTTGTGCACAAGGTTGCTGCAGTTGGCTATCTTGATTGATTACCGATGTATGTAGGTGCTGCGGACGGATGGTGTGCTTCTGCTGATGTTTGTGCACAACCACGCGGGTTCTCTGGTGGCGCACGATCTCGCGCACGCCATGTGGAGGGCGACTGTGCAGCAGCGCATGGAGAAGTCGCCCCTGGAGCGCATGTGCAGCGAGGACGAGGAGACGGCGGCTGCGCTCAAGAAGCTCGGGCCCGCCACGCCCCAGCTCGTGCATGACAAGCAGGCCCTCTACCCCAACCCCCACGCACACGGAGATGCGGTCAGTGCAATGTGCAAAGGAGTATGCAATATAAGATGTTGGAATGTTTAGGCGGTTCCAAACGCGCCCAGCTACGCGTCGTCGGACGATGATCCGTTTGGAACGATCCCGGCACACCGCGCGCCCGAGGGACCTCGCAGACCGGTTGCCTTCTTCGACAAGTCGGAGAGCATCGTCTAGGCGGACGAGGGAGAGGGAGATGTGGGGAGAGCACTTAGTGTTGCTCCCGAGATGAGTTAACCCAGTATTCTAATTTAGACTATTTCGTTCTATGTACGTCTCATTATGCAAAGTGCATGTCTTGAATTTCGAATTAGAATTTTAAATTTGCATGTGAGATTTTTGAGTTGTGTTGCGTGGCATTTTGAGATTATTGTGGACGTTCCTTTCGGTATCAGTCGATCGTCATTTATTGTATTGCATTGCTGGTGTGTTCTACCAAACTTACATTGTTGGTTTTCAAGAGTTTATTAATTTTCGTATAAAGTTCTATGCTCCCTGCCGGCGTCTTATTGTCGGTGTGCTACGCATGGTTATATTATCCCATTGATATCTGCACGTGTTCACGATTCTACATTGCTGCATGCGAGACATTCACTGTTGCAGGCGCGATGGCTGAGAAGATTGCAGTGACCCTGGGTGTGCTGTACCGCCACCAGGCTGCGCAGTGGCCGCGCCGCTCCCACCTCATCAAGAACGCGTGGAAGAAGGAAATCGCCTTCAACCCCACCGAGATCCCCGCCGCCAAGGTACTACAGAAACACTCTTCCAAGGATATGTTTGTGTTTGAGAGGGAGCTGTCGAAGATGGTGAAGTTCATCGAGTCGAAGCAGTACCAGAAGCTGAGTGTGCGCGAGGGGCTGGTGTACGTGGGAGTGGCCCTCGAGATGGCGGCGTGGTTCTTCGTCGGAGAGATGATGGGCAGGGGACACGTGTTCGGATACCTTGTGCCCTCCAACTATGTCAGCTCCGAGGCCAAGAACAAGGCCAAGCTGATTGCCGAGGAGAAGAAGAGGAACGAACTCTAGATGTTCACCCAACACTCAAAGTGTACATATGTGTTTATATAAGAGATAAAGGTTTTATAGAGAGAATGTTGTGAGGATGTGAGTGGAAGTTTGTGGTTGAGAGCTGGTAGGTGATAGGGGAGTAGATCGGGTAGATCGGAGCCTGAAGCAGGGGTGGCGGGAATTTTTGCGCGGGAGAGCGGGGCATGGAATATGGCGAGAGACAGCGTGGGTGGTATTTTCGTCTACTTCCGTTGTTCCGTGGGTTCGTTGTTGATTTGTGATGGGGGCCGTTATGGGTGGATCTCTCCTCTTCATGTCCCCTTTTCAGCAAGGGAGCTCAACAGTTCTGTCTGCAGGGCTCAGAACAGAGTCGGACGAGGATGACTGAGGGAACTATCCCCATCCCCATTCCCGCACCCATGATCGCCCTCGATCAGGTATTGATTTTCTATTGGTTATCGATTAATTACGAGCGTGTCATGCGACAGCTTCGACCGCTAGTGTCGCGTTGTTGTCTGGAAATGAGAGACGTGACTGCTAGTTGTGTGAAATGTGTGCATTCGCTGGAAGGCGTTGTCTCTCGTGCGGTTGCGCGCTCTTCTGGAGTGATTCGGTGCGCACATCGATTGATCTCTGATTTCAGTGATTGATCGATTGATTGATGGCTTTGCAGAACACTGTGGCTGGCCAGGTGCAGCAGCAGCTGTACTACTCGCTGCCCTCGCAAACGGCGGCGGCACAAGGTGGCATGTATGGCGCGGTGCAGGCTCCGCCCCTTCACGCCACGCCCCTCCCCGGCTACTTTCCCTCGCCGCACGATCCCGCTGCCGCGGCGGCGTACATGCAGTACATGCAGGGAGCCGGTGAGTTTTGATCAAGAGTTGTCGATGTATTGATTGATTCACAGGTCCGCACCAGTACTACATTGTCCCGAATGGAGCATACCAGCCGTACTTTCCCGTGTCGTACTATCCGCAGGGCGGAGTGCCCCAGGACATGTACTTTCAGCAAGCGGTGAGTAATGGGGCGGAGCTTCCGTGGGCGGGGCTGACCATATAGTTGAGATGACTGTGCCTCCGCCGGCTCCGACGACGACAACGTCTGCGCAGCGTCCTCTGCAGACGTCGACGCCGTTGCCTTCTGCGTGTCCTCCGATCACCAGCCAAGTGCCCTATCCGACTGGCACGCGACACGCATACCTCAACTATCACAGGCGAGTCGAATGCGTCGCCCTGGCCCGTCCGAAGCGAAGTAAATAATGTTCGTAGTCGCAGTTAGAGAGAAGATGGGTTGTTGATGTACTCGCATTGTTACGACGATAGTTTCTTGTTTATCGATTCATTGATTGATTTCAGGCCGATGGAGCAGGAGGATGTCCTCGCTGATCTATCTAAGATCTCTATTGCCGAGCACTCTGTCAACAACACCCTGCAGGAGATTCAGATGGAGGAGCGCGACTATGCAGAGTATCAGGTGCTGTAGTGGGTTATTGTATAATGAAAAGGGAATACTGCACTATGCAAATACTACTGTATTTGGAACTTTAGCGTCAGCAGCAGCAGCAGCGCGCTGGTCGCCTGCCGATGCCTGGCTCGAACTACAAGACTCGTCTGTGCACTGTGTATGCGACAGGGCGGCACTGCGACATGGGAAGAGACTGCCGATTCGCCCACGGAGCTGAAGAGTTGCGCGGAGTGGACAGGGTGAGAGAGGGCGGGCGTGGAGGGGCGGAGCTTCAGGAATAGGCTGGACGTTTTCTTCTAGATGTCTCGGATGACGATGAACCCGCGATACAAGACGAAGATGTGCAAGAACTACTTTCCCGGCGCCGGTGGATTCTGCCCCTATGGACAGCGGTACGTTTAATTCGAAGGTTTTTCCACAGAATGCCATTGGCGCTCGAAATATGAAATTCTTTTTTTTTTGAGTGGTAGACGATGAAAATTATAGTCACAGCCTGCCTGATAGTTTGTGCAGAAGACAGCCGGGTACAGTGAGCGAAGTTCTTAGTCCAACTTTCTACAGTAAACAAACTAGGACCCATAGCCCGATATTCTACAATATTTTCTTTTTTTTCAGGTGTGAGTACATTCACCCGACGGACAAAGAGTTCAACAGTGCGTCTGCTCGGGCGGAGCGAGGCGAGGCGGCTGGGTCGCCCGAGAGGAGAAGACAGGGGGAGAGGGACAGCGGGTTCGGGACCAGCCAGCACCTCAACCTGAGACGCGCCAAGTCAAACATGCACATCAACAGGTGAGCAGGAGGACACTGATACAGATTGTGATAACGTGATGCACTCGAGTCAGTAGGATTGTGATATTCCATCGTTTACAAAAACGAAAAAAAATGTGTAGATTATCTTTGTCAAGTGTGTGAATAGGAATTCATTTATATGGTTAAAGGGATCAGGACAACACTCCTGACTGGTCCGAGCCGCCGATGCAGACTCGCAGCGCCGCCAAGAACTTCCGCAGGGTGGGTACGAGGGTACTGTAGCCATATTAGGGGTACAGTAGTCATCGTAGGTTATGTGATTACGCGTATATAGTCATAATTTAGGAAGAGAATGAAGGTGTCTATGAAATGAATGTGGTGGTTGAGCCTGCGTCGCCGCCTCGCCATCTGAAGAATGCGCGGTCGCTGCAGTGTCTGGCGGGAGGGGGAGGGGGAGAGAGGAGGCCGCCGGGGGAGGAGGACTCTGCCATCGGGAGTGGCAGCAGCGAGAGCGCCGGCAGCGCCCGATGGAACAAGCCACTGGGGTGAGTGGGGCAAGGCTGGTCGAAGATTATAGACGCATAGTACACTTGTTGTTGAGGCGCCGTGTGGACATGCCTCTCAAGTTCGCCCGCCGCCGCACTCTCTCGCAGATGAACCTGCACCGCTTCGGCTCTGTCGATCGCCTCGCAGAGTGAGGCCGAGGCACGTGTATCGATTGATTGGCCGCGTAGGATAGTAACGATTTGAATATATTTGATATTATATGTATACACGCGAAGAGAGATGTTGTCATAGATTTGTTCAGATTCTCAGATGTAATGTAGATTTCTTTACACTCACCTTCGTCCTTTTCCCAGCTCGTTTTTGCTTACATGCCGACGTTTTCCTTCTTACAGTATATTATAGTCTTAGCTTGCGAGAGTTTCAAATAGTATGTGTCGCGGTCAGATTGACATTGTGATTGTTTCGCTTTGTGTGCATATAGACTCACTTGTACAATACGATGTTTAATTTACTGATATTATGGGTTGAATAAAACACTTATGCCTTTATTTCATGGTGTTTTCTTTATTGTTAGAGGTATTTCAATTACATAAATTACATTTTATCATTATATTTATTAGCAAAACAATATAAATGAAAGCAGTATGGCAAGTGAGAACGTGTGTATATGAGATGAGGAGATTGGTGTGAGTTTGACTCGACTGATCTGCGCAGTTGCTGAAATGAATGTTGTTCTCAGTGTTCACGTTCTCATATATTTCCTTCCCTCCATCTCGCTCTCCCCTACTTTTACTCTCGCGCTCTCCACGCTCTCGTTTCGTAGGCCCTTCTGTGTATCTCTCCTCCTCCTCCTCCTTTTGAAACTCGCATTACCTCTCCTTTTTTGGATCTTTCATTCAGTCTTCTATTCTCCCTCCAGTATTTCTCCCCTGAATACCCACGTTGTGAGATGAACTGATAATGAGCGTAGAACCCAGTGGCGTCGAATATGTCATTGGTAGAGAATATCATCCGGAAGTAGTTGGATTCGGAGAGGATTGGACCGCGAGGAGCCACCTAAATCAGATATCTTCACTCAAATTCTTCGTCTCTCTTTCTCTTCATTACTTCTTCACTTTTCAATCTATAACTCGAATTTGCAACACATCGCACACATTTTAAAACCCAAGAGGAAAACGTGTTTTATTCTCGCTTACCTTCCCACAAAACCTCCTATTCGTCCTGTCGTGTGTCTGGTAGTTGCTGAACAGAACGTAGTCGCTTTGGGTAGTCTCATCGCATCTGGAGAAGAGTATATGCGACCGACGGGCTAACAAAGCAACAACATATGCAAATACTGACTGGTTGAATCCTTCGACGTCGAAGTACTCGAAGTGTATGTGCACTATCTGGTTGTCTGCCCCGTGGAAGGTGTACTCGCAGTACAACTCACGCGGGTACAGACCCGGGTGGTTAACCTAAAAAATTATAAGCAGATGTTAGGTATGATATCACTGATAGCTCAAACAATCAATGTTCAGATTCGACTCGAAACGAGTGTAGAATCCATTTCCAGCAAAGATAGTTTGGATTTCTAAGATAGTTTGGATTTCAGCTAGAATTTCTGTACTGTAATGTACAGCGTAGTGATGGACTGTGTTAGATAGTTCCACTCACCGACCACAGCTTGCCGGAGGTGTGTACGGATGAGTTGAACTCGAAGCGGCAGCCTGCAAAGAGACGGAATCCACACACCGACACATCAATCGATACCTTTGCTCCTCTGCCACTCTGCCTGCATCTTGTGCATCAGCCAGTCCTGGTGGAACTCGTATTCTACCTGCAACATACTTATCAAATGGAAAAAGAGAAACATTTTCTTATTGTCAATCCACCTTCCATCCTATATCGTCGAGCGATGATTGACGGAGTGCACGCGGAGACTGAAACACATACCGATGATATTTGGAGAAACAAAGCGTGCTGCCGAGTACACGAAACCCGAGTTGTGACCCTCGTGAATGAGTGCGAGTATTTCTGAGTTCCTTTACCTTTATGGTGTACTCTAGTTGTAGTAGAGAGCTGCTGCTCATGAGTTGAGGCGGCGTGTCCCGACCACACCTGAACAGGGTATACATTATGAGATGCGCTGCGAGCTACTCGTCACTCGCACCATTCATCTATGGCGGACAGCCGCGAGCCGACTCGCACTGCAGCTGACACGTGGTCCTGCTCCGAACATCTCAAATGATTCCGTTACAAACAACTCAACCACCTAATCACTACTGCACCACATGCATCTCTAAACGATGAGGAATTACAAAATGTTTTTCTGTTACTGTTTGTAACTAGCAGTACTTTAGAATCGTTTCTGGGAAAAACTGCAAAGCTTTTTATCCGATTTTGGGTCGAGACACAAATCACGAGTGTTTTTCAGCGGCAGGTTGCAGTGTTTTTGCCATCTAGCCGAGAGATCTCAAGGCCTCAAGGACGACTGGACTACTGATAGCACAAGTCAGACAGGGAGAAAGAAGAACGAAAAGAGAGAGAGAGAGAGAGAGAGAGAGAGAGAGAGACGCTAGAGTGACCTTCACTTGTTTTACCTTCAAACCGCCAAAAACAGTTCGTTTCAGATATCTCGATGTGAAAAAGTGCGCTAGAAGGGGCGGGATACCAGTAGAGTGGCGGTATAAAAGGGGCACTGCGAAGTACGATGCCATCAGTTCACCTCGGTTTTCCACTACCTTTTTCCGCCACATCTTACAGTAGCCCTCCCTACTGACTGTGCTTGCTTGCAGTATGTGGGCCGTTGGAGTGTCTTCCGCCGCGTCGCTGGCTGTGCTGGCAGCCTGCCTCGTGTCGGTCGCCGTCATTGTCTCCGACATCAACTCCCTCCAGGACGAGATTCAGAAGGGTACGCAGAGAGAGAGAGAGAGAGAGAGAGAGAGAGAGAGAGAGAGAGAGAGGAGGCTGACGGCCTGCTTGCAGGCATGGATGAGTTCCGCGTTGTGTCCGACGACACCTGGACCCGCCTCCTCACCCTGCACATCAACCCCACCGGAGACTCGCAGGCCCCGCCCACCTTCGCCACCCTCTTCGGAAAGCGCCACACCCGCCAGGCCGGATTCCCCGACCAGTGCAACTGCGGACCCTCCTCCAGGGGATGCCCCGCCGGACCCCCCGGACCTCCCGGAGCCCCCGGAGCCCCCGGACACGACGGACCCAACGGAGATGATGGAAAGCCCGGAGCCTCCGGAATCTCGGTCGCCGTTACCCACGACATTCCCGGCGGATGCATCAAGTGCGCTGCTGGAGCCCCCGGAGAGCCCGGACAGGACGGACCCGCCGGACCCGCCGGTGCCCCCGGACAGCCCGGACAGCCTGGAGCCCCTGGAGCCAACGGAAACGACGGACAGCCCGGACAGCCCGGAGACGCTGGAGCCCCTGGAGCTCCCGGAGCCAACGGAAACCCCGGACAGCCCGGAGCCCCCGGAACCGTCGCCACCCCCGGAGCCCCCGGACCCGCTGGAGCCCCCGGACAGAAGGGACCTGCCGGACCCGCCGGGCAGAACGGACAGAACGGACAGAAGGGATCGGATGGACAGCCCGGACCCGCCGGACCGGCCGGACACCCCGGACAGGACGGCCAGCCCGGAGCCCCCGGACAGCAGGGAGGAGACGGCATGCCCGGAGCGGACGCCGCGTACTGCCCCTGCCCCGCCCGCTCGGCTGTCTTCGTCGCTCGCCACTAAGCGGCCCGCACGAAACAACTTCACCCAAAACATTCCCAATAAACCCATTCGCATTCATACTTGTTTGTTTCACTTGGTTGGGGTGTGAATCTCAAGGTCGAATGGTCAGTAGGCGGAAGGGAAAGCGAATCTCTCAACTCAACATGCGAAAATGAGAGAAATGAGAGTTTGGTCAGCGGACAGTGATGAGTGAAGGTCTCTCGCAAATGAAACTCGGAAAAGGAAAATGAAACTGAGAAGTGACCTTGTAGTGTTGTTGGCCCTGTCTTGTTCATAGAGATGGAAGTGAGTGAATCGGACGGAGACCTTCTCATCTGCTCCTCCCTAAAACAATCACAAACTCAAAGTTTTTAGTGGTGATGGTGATATGTGAGCAATGGGCAGCATACCTGGAAGGTGACAGTGCACCTGCTGGGTTGGTTGCTGGGTCTTCCCAGCTGGTTCGAGTGGAGTTCGCCCCTCCTGCCAGAGGAAGACGAGATGGTCAACGCACACTCCGCAGCCGCTAGGAATGAGAACATGTACATGATTGGAGCAGGAGAAGGAGCAGTGGACGGAGGAGGAGCAGGTATCAAAATCGAGCAGCCTTTAGACCAAGTATAGAAGTGCAGGGGAGGAGCTGGGAAAGGGGAGAAGTGTCCTCACACTTTCAAGAGTGCATGAGAGCAGAATAAATGGAAGGAAAAAAATTCTTTCGGACAAAAAAATCACCGTGCTTTATTGTGACGAGACAAATGGTGTAGAAAAAGGCGAGAGGCGCGTTGTGCATTGGGGGAAAGTGAGCGGGAAGAGAAGAGGGGAGGAGGACACGGCAGAAGCGCCCTCTCGATAATGCTATTTCCCCCGCCCTGCTACGTCTGCACCTCTCCGTTCACACGCTCTCTTGCACACTCTCTCACTCGCAGGTGAGGGCCGAGACTCTTCCTCTGGGGACTCTCGTTTTCCAATTTCAGACTTGAAGGAAGAGAGAATAGGAGAAGAGAGATAAATAAGGCTGTTCTTAGAGACAAGATCCATTATCTTTCAAAAATACTTCCAAGTAAACGTAGTTGGTTTGTACCGTTGTCTCAGTTGAGCAAAAGGACTGACATGTTTTCAATGGAGACATGTGCCAACAGGCTCTCTCTCTCATACCAGTGCAAAGCGGCCATATTATAATGAACGCGTTTACGAAGTTATGCAGTTATTATCTAAAAGCACAACTTCTGTTGTAACATAACACGTCGAATAATGCTGAGAGCCTGTTTGCACATGTCTCCATTGAAAACATGTCAGTCCTTTTGCTCAACTGAGACAACGGTACAAACCAACTACTTTTACTTGGAAGTACTTTTGAAAGATAATATCTGTCCTTTTCTTAAGTTTTGTTTCACAAAATTACATTTTCATACACGTTCGCGATTCGCTGCGAGGATACCGACGCGCACCCGCTATTCGCCTCTCTCTCTCTCACTCACACACAGAGGGGGCGGGGCGAAAGCGATTGTCCGACGCCCGCCCGCCCGCCGAAGCGAACGACACCAATCTCAATCCGCACTCGAATGCGGACTCTCCGTATCTCGCTTCAAATTCAACCAAACTCAATACAACTTTCTATAACTCTATCAAATAGAGATGTGAATGCAATGTAACAGTGGAAATCACTCAAAATGAGGAAAAGTGCTTCATCCGGGAAAAGTCGTTTTTGAGCATTCTAGCGCGCGGGGACATCCAGTACGCGTGCGTTGACCATCTCGTCTTCCTCTGGCAGCTTTTCACTATTATTCAACAAGATCCAGAAACTCAAACGAATTTAGAATTGTGCCTTCATTCGATAACAATGGCCAAATAAGCACATTTATTAGTAGAGCTTTTAGTACCTGGAATGCCTTACCTTCTGACGTTGTACATATCCGTGACCACACCTCTTTTAAAACACACCTACCTTCTCTAGAATTAATGACAATGTCTAAAATTCGTCGCATTTGAGCACATCCATGTTTTTCCTTTCCTTTTGTATTATATCATGTTACTAGCGAACCAGCGAACAAAACCTCTTCCCACATTTTCTAGGAAGAAATTTTCTTCTAACTTTTTCCTCTTTAGATTATATTCGGCTCGCAGTTAGCTCATGATTTTTGGTAGGTAGTGATTGCGCGAGCTGACAAACTGTGCGCGTGTGTCTCCGTTACTGTGCCATCTTCTCTCGGCAAATCGATATTTGTGTTCACTGCCCCGCCACCCCTATTCGCACTGCCCTATTCATTCGCGCGGTCAGACAGGCAAACAGCGATTGTTGTGCGTGTTTTTCCTCACTGGGCTCTCCTCTCTCGGAAATTCGATAAGCATCGCCCCATTCATTCGCGCCCGTTATCTCAAATCCTATATTTTTCTGAAAGTGTTTACAACTTTTTCACTTGGTATCACACGAATTTATAGGCACCAATCTCTCCCTCTCTCTGTTCAAATCGGTTCCGTGTGTTTGTGTGTTCGTTACCCAAACACAATTCTTCACATTGTCTTGTTCATCGCGCGAATGTCGTTCACGATCATGTTTTTACTTATAATTCTGATTCAGGTGTGACGATCGTGTTCAATTTCTACAAATATATATATGCTATATTTCTACGTCATTTTCTATATTCCTTCGATACCAGCTGCTGGTTGCTCTGGACCGCACAAATTTTCTTGTTTTCTTTGTGAGAGGACGGAAGACATGTGTGGGCTAGAGCAATCAGCGGCACTTCACATCTGAATTGAAAAGGTATGTGATGTTTTGACGGGGCGTGACGAGATATGAAAATTTGATTATAATTGCATTGAAAATATTATATTTGTTATACACAAAAACAGATTTTAGGTTTTAGGTGGACGTTGGTGCCTCTCTTCCAATGCGGACTTTGACAACAATATGAGATATGACTATATAGCAATGTGAATTGTTATCATTTGACCCTAGTCGCTCTAATCGCTGGATCTGCTAGAAGATAACGAGAGGGTTCTAGTGGTTCGTCTCTTTTTTCAGCTGCTACATAAATCTTTGTCAGATGTGTTTCACTCCTGGTCTCTGTAATACTCCCTTTCTGTTTCATCTCTATCAATCATTCTGT
>CAWZYM010000041.1:157500-173402 GCA_963966185.1 Rhabditoides inermis | reverse complement strand
CGTCCGGAGCCCGTGATTGACAGCGAGGACATGGCCGCCCAGGCTCAAAACGCTGTCCACGAGGAGATCAAGCAGCAGGAGATGCTCGACATGCTCCGCAAGTTCAGGTGAGACCATGATTATGTTCTGAAATAACGTTTTTTTGTTCAGGCATATGAACATTGACTACGAGCTGGTGGGTTTCTACCAGGCGCACCCGTTCGGCGCGTGCTTCTCGCAGGACATTGTCGACTCGCTCTTTGACTACCAGAGCAGCGTTGCCGACGGAGTCGTTCTCATTTATGGTGCCGAGAAATTTTCATGTTGTTGGGATAAAATCGTATTTAGACCCGGTGAAGACCCGCCAGGGACAGCTGAGTCTTCACGCTTACCGTCTCTCGCAGGCCGCTCTTGACATGTGCAACAAGAACGACTGGTCTCCCGAGACGTTAGTTTTTTTTAAATCCTATTTCTGCGATCTCATGTATATGTTTTTTTAGTCTGAAGGCGTCCGGACTCACTTTCGAGACCATGTTTGAGGAGCTACCGGTGGTGATCAAGAACTCTCACCTGGTCAACGTTATGCTGGCTGAGCTGAGGGCCGCTCCCGCTCACGTGCCAGAGCAGTACGCCGGACATCTCGAGCTTGGAACGAAGAGGTATAAATAATGATAAAGGAAATGTATCTAGGAATTGCTTTCAGGTCCCTCGAGAAGTGCGTGCGCAACATGATGCTCAACATTGATGAGCTGAACAAGTCGATTGGCGCGTATGCCAAGTACGTCGGTGACAAGCAGCGCCACGACTCGAACATCTTCAACCTCACCCAGAAGAGAGTGGGTATCTCAATGTGAAATTATGTGAAAACATATTTACTTTCAGCAACTTGAGAACGAGCAGCGCCTATCTCGTGGCGAGCCGGCCATCTCGATGGACGACATCAAGAAGATCAAGGGTCCTCAGCTCCAGACCAAGAACGGCATGCTCGAGTCGCTGCTCGCTTCTGCCGACACGCAGGCTCTTGCCGATTTCTGTACCAAGGTCACTGGAGAAAACATCGCCAAACTGTTCCTGGCTGAGGCTATCGCTGACGAGAAGACCGGCAAGGAGCGCGCTGGCTCTGTCGCTTCTCGCTAAACACCTCCCGCACTCTGTCCTCTTCCCACACAGTGACTCGCTAAGGTGACATGCTCGCCGAACTTTTGACGAGCCGAATTCTATGCGAGTCACTGTGTTTTTTGTTGAGTTTGGATCATTTCTTTTATGTGTTGGTGATGACTTCTTGTCTTTTTTGTTGAATGGTGATTTTCATAGAAAAATGAATAAAAAATTTAAATCGACAATTCGTGAATAAATCGGTACGGTTACGGTAATCCTCCAATTGACACGACTGTATCACCACGGGCGGTATCGATTTCATTTTTTCGGATCACTTCCGGTAGGTCAGTGACGGGTCACTGTCTATATCCGGTTTTTATTGCCTTTTTTCGTAGTTTTTGAAAAAAAAGTTCCTTTCATAACTCTCATTTTCCAGTTAGCACTTATCGGAAGCGGTTCGGGAGTGGTTCCGCGAACCCATTCCATTCCAAGTTAGTTTTTTTCTTCATGTTTCCTTCGAGTCTTTGTGTACACAAATCGAATAGAGTATTTTTAGTATGGCTATTCCAAATCTTCTGGATGTTCTTGGTTCCGGTCAGACAGACAAGTACCCTGCCGAGGGACTCGTCGACAGGATCAACTTCGGCGCCACCATCTACCTCCTCGTCTTCTTCCTGACCGTCACCGGAAGTGCTCAGCAGTTCGGATCCGCTATCGAGTGCCTCTTCGCCCCGGAATTCACAGGTGTGTGTTTTGACCGTGAAAGTGGTGTCTGTGTACTTTTCGAAATTGAGTTCACCCCTGTTTTGATTTGGTTCAGATGGATGGAACCAGTTCTACACCGAGTACTGCTACATCAACGACAAGTACTACATTTCCAACGTGACTGAGCGCGCCAGCAATCCCAATGATCAAATTATGTATCCTTACCTCTACTATCAGGTTTGTGAAGACCTAACACATTTGTTTATCGTTTTGTGGAGCTTATAGGCGCGTTTTTTTTAAGTGGATTCCGTATTTCATCATGCTCGAAATCTTCATCTTCTTGTTGCCGAAGATGCTGTGGAAGATGGTGGCCAATCAAATTGGCAACGGTCGCGAGATGCAGACGGCTCTGATTGAGGCGGGTCAGCTGCGCAATCAGATGGGCTCTGATCGCGAAAAGTCTACTGCAGCTCTCGCTGACTTCACCCTTGATTTCCTCCACTCCTCCAAGATGAGGTAACATTTCTATATAGCTAAGAAGCTGATTGGTGGTACTTCAGCAAAGACAAAAAAGTTTCTTGTTGGATTCTCACGCCGGCGTGATTCTTCTGTGAAATCTGCTACTAGCAGTTGTGGCCCCTCCTGACCTCCTGAGGGTTTTAGGCTGGGCGCATGTCTGGGTGGTCGGCTGGCGTGGGTGTGCTACTGTCTGATGAAGTGGCTCTGTGTGGCGAACGCGGTGTTCCAATTCTACCTCCTCTCATTCTTCACTGATCGCAGTCACTCGGTGCGCCGGTCCGTGCACTGGGTTATCGAGGTGAGTTACGGCGAGGCTTTTTATAGTTTCCATTATTCATGAAATCTCGTTTTTGTAGACGGTGAGCGACTTTTCTCTGATGGTGATGTCTCGATCGCACGAGAAACCGCGTGTTCCTGAAGAGGGTCCGTTTCCCCGCGTCGTCTCCTGCTGGGTTCCTCAGCACGATGTAAGTTTATGTTATCAACAGTTTTTTTGCTGGTTTTATGCATTATCCACATTTGTTTTTACAGCAAGTGTCTGGCCATGAGAACCAGCGGTGGATGCAGTGTCTGTTGATGGGGAACATGCTGAACGAGAAGGTGTTCATGGTGCTGTGGCTGTGGATGGTGATGCTGGCTGCGGTGTCGCTCGTGTCGGCCCTCCGCCACACGTTCCTCCTTCTCCCGCCCGTCCGTATGCTCGCTGCCGAGTCCCATCTTCCGGTCAGTTACAAAACTATACGCAACCATCGTATCATGTTTTAGACGTACGAGGTGTTGTTCCGAACGGAATCGAATGGCGGCGCAGCTCCATCGGTCACTGCGTCCCGCCAGCTCATCTACTTCTTTGTGCACAAGGTTGCTGCAGTTGGCTATCTTGATTGATTACCGATGTATGTAGGTGCTGCGGACGGATGGTGTGCTTCTGCTGATGTTTGTGCACAACCACGCGGGTTCTCTGGTGGCGCACGATCTCGCGCACGCCATGTGGAGGGCGACTGTGCAGCAGCGCATGGAGAAGTCGCCCCTGGAGCGCATGTGCAGCGAGGACGAGGAGACGGCGGCTGCGCTCAAGAAGCTCGGGCCCGCCACGCCCCAGCTCGTGCATGACAAGCAGGCCCTCTACCCCAACCCCCACGCACACGGAGATGCGGTCAGTGCAATGTGCAAAGGAGTATGCAATATAAGATGTTGGAATGTTTAGGCGGTTCCAAACGCGCCCAGCTACGCGTCGTCGGACGATGATCCGTTTGGAACGATCCCGGCACACCGCGCGCCCGAGGGACCTCGCAGACCGGTTGCCTTCTTCGACAAGTCGGAGAGCATCGTCTAGGCGGACGAGGGAGAGGGAGATGTGGGGAGAGCACTTAGTGTTGCTCCCGAGATGAGTTAACCCAGTATTCTAATTTAGACTATTTCGTTCTATGTACGTCTCATTATGCAAAGTGCATGTCTTGAATTTCGAATTAGAATTTTAAATTTGCATGTGAGATTTTTGAGTTGTGTTGCGTGGCATTTTGAGATTATTGTGGACGTTCCTTTCGGTATCAGTCGATCGTCATTTATTGTATTGCATTGCTGGTGTGTTCTACCAAACTTACATTGTTGGTTTTCAAGAGTTTATTAATTTTCGTATAAAGTTCTATGCTCCCTGCCGGCGTCTTATTGTCGGTGTGCTACGCATGGTTATATTATCCCATTGATATCTGCACGTGTTCACGATTCTACATTGCTGCATGCGAGACATTCACTGTTGCAGGCGCGATGGCTGAGAAGATTGCAGTGACCCTGGGTGTGCTGTACCGCCACCAGGCTGCGCAGTGGCCGCGCCGCTCCCACCTCATCAAGAACGCGTGGAAGAAGGAAATCGCCTTCAACCCCACCGAGATCCCCGCCGCCAAGGTACTACAGAAACACTCTTCCAAGGATATGTTTGTGTTTGAGAGGGAGCTGTCGAAGATGGTGAAGTTCATCGAGTCGAAGCAGTACCAGAAGCTGAGTGTGCGCGAGGGGCTGGTGTACGTGGGAGTGGCCCTCGAGATGGCGGCGTGGTTCTTCGTCGGAGAGATGATGGGCAGGGGACACGTGTTCGGATACCTTGTGCCCTCCAACTATGTCAGCTCCGAGGCCAAGAACAAGGCCAAGCTGATTGCCGAGGAGAAGAAGAGGAACGAACTCTAGATGTTCACCCAACACTCAAAGTGTACATATGTGTTTATATAAGAGATAAAGGTTTTATAGAGAGAATGTTGTGAGGATGTGAGTGGAAGTTTGTGGTTGAGAGCTGGTAGGTGATAGGGGAGTAGATCGGGTAGATCGGAGCCTGAAGCAGGGGTGGCGGGAATTTTTGCGCGGGAGAGCGGGGCATGGAATATGGCGAGAGACAGCGTGGGTGGTATTTTCGTCTACTTCCGTTGTTCCGTGGGTTCGTTGTTGATTTGTGATGGGGGCCGTTATGGGTGGATCTCTCCTCTTCATGTCCCCTTTTCAGCAAGGGAGCTCAACAGTTCTGTCTGCAGGGCTCAGAACAGAGTCGGACGAGGATGACTGAGGGAACTATCCCCATCCCCATTCCCGCACCCATGATCGCCCTCGATCAGGTATTGATTTTCTATTGGTTATCGATTAATTACGAGCGTGTCATGCGACAGCTTCGACCGCTAGTGTCGCGTTGTTGTCTGGAAATGAGAGACGTGACTGCTAGTTGTGTGAAATGTGTGCATTCGCTGGAAGGCGTTGTCTCTCGTGCGGTTGCGCGCTCTTCTGGAGTGATTCGGTGCGCACATCGATTGATCTCTGATTTCAGTGATTGATCGATTGATTGATGGCTTTGCAGAACACTGTGGCTGGCCAGGTGCAGCAGCAGCTGTACTACTCGCTGCCCTCGCAAACGGCGGCGGCACAAGGTGGCATGTATGGCGCGGTGCAGGCTCCGCCCCTTCACGCCACGCCCCTCCCCGGCTACTTTCCCTCGCCGCACGATCCCGCTGCCGCGGCGGCGTACATGCAGTACATGCAGGGAGCCGGTGAGTTTTGATCAAGAGTTGTCGATGTATTGATTGATTCACAGGTCCGCACCAGTACTACATTGTCCCGAATGGAGCATACCAGCCGTACTTTCCCGTGTCGTACTATCCGCAGGGCGGAGTGCCCCAGGACATGTACTTTCAGCAAGCGGTGAGTAATGGGGCGGAGCTTCCGTGGGCGGGGCTGACCATATAGTTGAGATGACTGTGCCTCCGCCGGCTCCGACGACGACAACGTCTGCGCAGCGTCCTCTGCAGACGTCGACGCCGTTGCCTTCTGCGTGTCCTCCGATCACCAGCCAAGTGCCCTATCCGACTGGCACGCGACACGCATACCTCAACTATCACAGGCGAGTCGAATGCGTCGCCCTGGCCCGTCCGAAGCGAAGTAAATAATGTTCGTAGTCGCAGTTAGAGAGAAGATGGGTTGTTGATGTACTCGCATTGTTACGACGATAGTTTCTTGTTTATCGATTCATTGATTGATTTCAGGCCGATGGAGCAGGAGGATGTCCTCGCTGATCTATCTAAGATCTCTATTGCCGAGCACTCTGTCAACAACACCCTGCAGGAGATTCAGATGGAGGAGCGCGACTATGCAGAGTATCAGGTGCTGTAGTGGGTTATTGTATAATGAAAAGGGAATACTGCACTATGCAAATACTACTGTATTTGGAACTTTAGCGTCAGCAGCAGCAGCAGCGCGCTGGTCGCCTGCCGATGCCTGGCTCGAACTACAAGACTCGTCTGTGCACTGTGTATGCGACAGGGCGGCACTGCGACATGGGAAGAGACTGCCGATTCGCCCACGGAGCTGAAGAGTTGCGCGGAGTGGACAGGGTGAGAGAGGGCGGGCGTGGAGGGGCGGAGCTTCAGGAATAGGCTGGACGTTTTCTTCTAGATGTCTCGGATGACGATGAACCCGCGATACAAGACGAAGATGTGCAAGAACTACTTTCCCGGCGCCGGTGGATTCTGCCCCTATGGACAGCGGTACGTTTAATTCGAAGGTTTTTCCACAGAATGCCATTGGCGCTCGAAATATGAAATTCTTTTTTTTTTGAGTGGTAGACGATGAAAATTATAGTCACAGCCTGCCTGATAGTTTGTGCAGAAGACAGCCGGGTACAGTGAGCGAAGTTCTTAGTCCAACTTTCTACAGTAAACAAACTAGGACCCATAGCCCGATATTCTACAATATTTTCTTTTTTTTCAGGTGTGAGTACATTCACCCGACGGACAAAGAGTTCAACAGTGCGTCTGCTCGGGCGGAGCGAGGCGAGGCGGCTGGGTCGCCCGAGAGGAGAAGACAGGGGGAGAGGGACAGCGGGTTCGGGACCAGCCAGCACCTCAACCTGAGACGCGCCAAGTCAAACATGCACATCAACAGGTGAGCAGGAGGACACTGATACAGATTGTGATAACGTGATGCACTCGAGTCAGTAGGATTGTGATATTCCATCGTTTACAAAAACGAAAAAAAATGTGTAGATTATCTTTGTCAAGTGTGTGAATAGGAATTCATTTATATGGTTAAAGGGATCAGGACAACACTCCTGACTGGTCCGAGCCGCCGATGCAGACTCGCAGCGCCGCCAAGAACTTCCGCAGGGTGGGTACGAGGGTACTGTAGCCATATTAGGGGTACAGTAGTCATCGTAGGTTATGTGATTACGCGTATATAGTCATAATTTAGGAAGAGAATGAAGGTGTCTATGAAATGAATGTGGTGGTTGAGCCTGCGTCGCCGCCTCGCCATCTGAAGAATGCGCGGTCGCTGCAGTGTCTGGCGGGAGGGGGAGGGGGAGAGAGGAGGCCGCCGGGGGAGGAGGACTCTGCCATCGGGAGTGGCAGCAGCGAGAGCGCCGGCAGCGCCCGATGGAACAAGCCACTGGGGTGAGTGGGGCAAGGCTGGTCGAAGATTATAGACGCATAGTACACTTGTTGTTGAGGCGCCGTGTGGACATGCCTCTCAAGTTCGCCCGCCGCCGCACTCTCTCGCAGATGAACCTGCACCGCTTCGGCTCTGTCGATCGCCTCGCAGAGTGAGGCCGAGGCACGTGTATCGATTGATTGGCCGCGTAGGATAGTAACGATTTGAATATATTTGATATTATATGTATACACGCGAAGAGAGATGTTGTCATAGATTTGTTCAGATTCTCAGATGTAATGTAGATTTCTTTACACTCACCTTCGTCCTTTTCCCAGCTCGTTTTTGCTTACATGCCGACGTTTTCCTTCTTACAGTATATTATAGTCTTAGCTTGCGAGAGTTTCAAATAGTATGTGTCGCGGTCAGATTGACATTGTGATTGTTTCGCTTTGTGTGCATATAGACTCACTTGTACAATACGATGTTTAATTTACTGATATTATGGGTTGAATAAAACACTTATGCCTTTATTTCATGGTGTTTTCTTTATTGTTAGAGGTATTTCAATTACATAAATTACATTTTATCATTATATTTATTAGCAAAACAATATAAATGAAAGCAGTATGGCAAGTGAGAACGTGTGTATATGAGATGAGGAGATTGGTGTGAGTTTGACTCGACTGATCTGCGCAGTTGCTGAAATGAATGTTGTTCTCAGTGTTCACGTTCTCATATATTTCCTTCCCTCCATCTCGCTCTCCCCTACTTTTACTCTCGCGCTCTCCACGCTCTCGTTTCGTAGGCCCTTCTGTGTATCTCTCCTCCTCCTCCTCCTTTTGAAACTCGCATTACCTCTCCTTTTTTGGATCTTTCATTCAGTCTTCTATTCTCCCTCCAGTATTTCTCCCCTGAATACCCACGTTGTGAGATGAACTGATAATGAGCGTAGAACCCAGTGGCGTCGAATATGTCATTGGTAGAGAATATCATCCGGAAGTAGTTGGATTCGGAGAGGATTGGACCGCGAGGAGCCACCTAAATCAGATATCTTCACTCAAATTCTTCGTCTCTCTTTCTCTTCATTACTTCTTCACTTTTCAATCTATAACTCGAATTTGCAACACATCGCACACATTTTAAAACCCAAGAGGAAAACGTGTTTTATTCTCGCTTACCTTCCCACAAAACCTCCTATTCGTCCTGTCGTGTGTCTGGTAGTTGCTGAACAGAACGTAGTCGCTTTGGGTAGTCTCATCGCATCTGGAGAAGAGTATATGCGACCGACGGGCTAACAAAGCAACAACATATGCAAATACTGACTGGTTGAATCCTTCGACGTCGAAGTACTCGAAGTGTATGTGCACTATCTGGTTGTCTGCCCCGTGGAAGGTGTACTCGCAGTACAACTCACGCGGGTACAGACCCGGGTGGTTAACCTAAAAAATTATAAGCAGATGTTAGGTATGATATCACTGATAGCTCAAACAATCAATGTTCAGATTCGACTCGAAACGAGTGTAGAATCCATTTCCAGCAAAGATAGTTTGGATTTCTAAGATAGTTTGGATTTCAGCTAGAATTTCTGTACTGTAATGTACAGCGTAGTGATGGACTGTGTTAGATAGTTCCACTCACCGACCACAGCTTGCCGGAGGTGTGTACGGATGAGTTGAACTCGAAGCGGCAGCCTGCAAAGAGACGGAATCCACACACCGACACATCAATCGATACCTTTGCTCCTCTGCCACTCTGCCTGCATCTTGTGCATCAGCCAGTCCTGGTGGAACTCGTATTCTACCTGCAACATACTTATCAAATGGAAAAAGAGAAACATTTTCTTATTGTCAATCCACCTTCCATCCTATATCGTCGAGCGATGATTGACGGAGTGCACGCGGAGACTGAAACACATACCGATGATATTTGGAGAAACAAAGCGTGCTGCCGAGTACACGAAACCCGAGTTGTGACCCTCGTGAATGAGTGCGAGTATTTCTGAGTTCCTTTACCTTTATGGTGTACTCTAGTTGTAGTAGAGAGCTGCTGCTCATGAGTTGAGGCGGCGTGTCCCGACCACACCTGAACAGGGTATACATTATGAGATGCGCTGCGAGCTACTCGTCACTCGCACCATTCATCTATGGCGGACAGCCGCGAGCCGACTCGCACTGCAGCTGACACGTGGTCCTGCTCCGAACATCTCAAATGATTCCGTTACAAACAACTCAACCACCTAATCACTACTGCACCACATGCATCTCTAAACGATGAGGAATTACAAAATGTTTTTCTGTTACTGTTTGTAACTAGCAGTACTTTAGAATCGTTTCTGGGAAAAACTGCAAAGCTTTTTATCCGATTTTGGGTCGAGACACAAATCACGAGTGTTTTTCAGCGGCAGGTTGCAGTGTTTTTGCCATCTAGCCGAGAGATCTCAAGGCCTCAAGGACGACTGGACTACTGATAGCACAAGTCAGACAGGGAGAAAGAAGAACGAAAAGAGAGAGAGAGAGAGAGAGAGAGAGAGAGAGAGACGCTAGAGTGACCTTCACTTGTTTTACCTTCAAACCGCCAAAAACAGTTCGTTTCAGATATCTCGATGTGAAAAAGTGCGCTAGAAGGGGCGGGATACCAGTAGAGTGGCGGTATAAAAGGGGCACTGCGAAGTACGATGCCATCAGTTCACCTCGGTTTTCCACTACCTTTTTCCGCCACATCTTACAGTAGCCCTCCCTACTGACTGTGCTTGCTTGCAGTATGTGGGCCGTTGGAGTGTCTTCCGCCGCGTCGCTGGCTGTGCTGGCAGCCTGCCTCGTGTCGGTCGCCGTCATTGTCTCCGACATCAACTCCCTCCAGGACGAGATTCAGAAGGGTACGCAGAGAGAGAGAGAGAGAGAGAGAGAGAGAGAGAGAGAGAGAGAGAGGCTGACGGCCTGCTTGCAGGCATGGATGAGTTCCGCGTTGTGTCCGACGACACCTGGACCCGCCTCCTCACCCTGCACATCAACCCCACCGGAGACTCGCAGGCCCCGCCCACCTTCGCCACCCTCTTCGGAAAGCGCCACACCCGCCAGGCCGGATTCCCCGACCAGTGCAACTGCGGACCCTCCTCCAGGGGATGCCCCGCCGGACCCCCCGGACCTCCCGGAGCCCCCGGAGCCCCCGGACACGACGGACCCAACGGAGATGATGGAAAGCCCGGAGCCTCCGGAATCTCGGTCGCCGTTACCCACGACATTCCCGGCGGATGCATCAAGTGCGCTGCTGGAGCCCCCGGAGAGCCCGGACAGGACGGACCCGCCGGACCCGCCGGTGCCCCCGGACAGCCCGGACAGCCTGGAGCCCCTGGAGCCAACGGAAACGACGGACAGCCCGGACAGCCCGGAGACGCTGGAGCCCCTGGAGCTCCCGGAGCCAACGGAAACCCCGGACAGCCCGGAGCCCCCGGAACCGTCGCCACCCCCGGAGCCCCCGGACCCGCTGGAGCCCCCGGACAGAAGGGACCTGCCGGACCCGCCGGGCAGAACGGACAGAACGGACAGAAGGGATCGGATGGACAGCCCGGACCCGCCGGACCGGCCGGACACCCCGGACAGGACGGCCAGCCCGGAGCCCCCGGACAGCAGGGAGGAGACGGCATGCCCGGAGCGGACGCCGCGTACTGCCCCTGCCCCGCCCGCTCGGCTGTCTTCGTCGCTCGCCACTAAGCGGCCCGCACGAAACAACTTCACCCAAAACATTCCCAATAAACCCATTCGCATTCATACTTGTTTGTTTCACTTGGTTGGGGTGTGAATCTCAAGGTCGAATGGTCAGTAGGCGGAAGGGAAAGCGAATCTCTCAACTCAACATGCGAAAATGAGAGAAATGAGAGTTTGGTCAGCGGACAGTGATGAGTGAAGGTCTCTCGCAAATGAAACTCGGAAAAGGAAAATGAAACTGAGAAGTGACCTTGTAGTGTTGTTGGCCCTGTCTTGTTCATAGAGATGGAAGTGAGTGAATCGGACGGAGACCTTCTCATCTGCTCCTCCCTAAAACAATCACAAACTCAAAGTTTTTAGTGGTGATGGTGATATGTGAGCAATGGGCAGCATACCTGGAAGGTGACAGTGCACCTGCTGGGTTGGTTGCTGGGTCTTCCCAGCTGGTTCGAGTGGAGTTCGCCCCTCCTGCCAGAGGAAGACGAGATGGTCAACGCACACTCCGCAGCCGCTAGGAATGAGAACATGTACATGATTGGAGCAGGAGAAGGAGCAGTGGACGGAGGAGGAGCAGGTATCAAAATCGAGCAGCCTTTAGACCAAGTATAGAAGTGCAGGGGAGGAGCTGGGAAAGGGGAGAAGTGTCCTCACACTTTCAAGAGTGCATGAGAGCAGAATAAATGGAAGGAAAAAAATTCTTTCGGACAAAAAAATCACCGTGCTTTATTGTGACGAGACAAATGGTGTAGAAAAAGGCGAGAGGCGCGTTGTGCATTGGGGGAAAGTGAGCGGGAAGAGAAGAGGGGAGGAGGACACGGCAGAAGCGCCCTCTCGATAATGCTATTTCCCCCGCCCTGCTACGTCTGCACCTCTCCGTTCACACGCTCTCTTGCACACTCTCTCACTCGCAGGTGAGGGCCGAGACTCTTCCTCTGGGGACTCTCGTTTTCCAATTTCAGACTTGAAGGAAGAGAGAATAGGAGAAGAGAGATAAATAAGGCTGTTCTTAGAGACAAGATCCATTATCTTTCAAAAATACTTCCAAGTAAACGTAGTTGGTTTGTACCGTTGTCTCAGTTGAGCAAAAGGACTGACATGTTTTCAATGGAGACATGTGCCAACAGGCTCTCTCTCTCATACCAGTGCAAAGCGGCCATATTATAATGAACGCGTTTACGAAGTTATGCAGTTATTATCTAAAAGCACAACTTCTGTTGTAACATAACACGTCGAATAATGCTGAGAGCCTGTTTGCACATGTCTCCATTGAAAACATGTCAGTCCTTTTGCTCAACTGAGACAACGGTACAAACCAACTACTTTTACTTGGAAGTACTTTTGAAAGATAATATCTGTCCTTTTCTTAAGTTTTGTTTCACAAAATTACATTTTCATACACGTTCGCGATTCGCTGCGAGGATACCGACGCGCACCCGCTATTCGCCTCTCTCTCTCTCACTCACACACAGAGGGGGCGGGGCGAAAGCGATTGTCCGACGCCCGCCCGCCCGCCGAAGCGAACGACACCAATCTCAATCCGCACTCGAATGCGGACTCTCCGTATCTCGCTTCAAATTCAACCAAACTCAATACAACTTTCTATAACTCTATCAAATAGAGATGTGAATGCAATGTAACAGTGGAAATCACTCAAAATGAGGAAAAGTGCTTCATCCGGGAAAAGTCGTTTTTGAGCATTCTAGCGCGCGGGGACATCCAGTACGCGTGCGTTGACCATCTCGTCTTCCTCTGGCAGCTTTTCACTATTATTCCAACAAGATCCAGAAACTCAAACGAATTTAGAATTGTGCCTTCATTCGATAACAATGGCCAAATAAGCACATTTATTAGTAGAGCTTTTAGTACCTGGAATGCCTTACCTTCTGACGTTGTACATATCCGTGACCACACCTCTTTTAAACAACACCTACCTTCTCTAGAATTAATGACAATGTCTAAAATTCGTCGCATTTGAGCACATCCATGTTTTTCCTTTCCTTTTGTATTATATCATGTTACTAGCGAACCAGCGAACCAAAACCTCTTCCCACATTTTCTAGGAAGAAATTTTCTTCTAACTTTTTCCCTCTTTAGATTATATTCGGCTCGCAGTTAGCTCATGATTTTTTGGTAGGTAGTGATTGCGCGAGCTGACAAACTGTGCGCGTGTGTCTCCGTTACTGTGCCATCTTCTCTCGGCAAATCGATATTTGTGTTCACTGCCCCGCCACCCCTATTCGCACTGCCCTATTCATTCGCGCGGTCAGACAGGCAAACAGCGATTGTTGTGCGTGTTTTTCCCTCACTGGGCTCTCCTCTCTCGGAAATTCGATAAGCATCGCCCCATTCATTCGCGCCCGTTATTCTCAAATCCTATATTTTTCTGAAAGTGTTTACAACTTTTTCACTTGGTATCACACGAATTTATAGGCACCAATCTCTCCCTCTCTCTGTTCAAATCGGTTCCGTGTGTTTGTGTGTTCGTTACCCAAACACAATTCTTCACATTGTCTTGTTCATCGCGCGAATGTCGTTCACGATCATGTTTTTACTTATAATTCTGATTCAGGTGTGACGATCGTGTTCAATTTCTACAAATATATATATGCTATATTTCTACCGTCATTTTCTATATTCCTTCGATACCAGCTGCTGGTTGCTCTGGACCGCACAAATTTTCTTGTTTTCTTTGTGAGAGGACGGAAGACATGTGTGGGCTAGAGCAATCAGCGGCACTTCACATCTGAATTGAAAAGGTATGTGATGTTTTGACGGGGCGTGACGAGATATGAAAATTTGATTATAATTGCATTGAAAATATTATAATTTGTTATACACAAAAACAGATTTTAGGTTTTAGGTGGACGTTGGTGCCTCTCTTCCAATGCGGACTTTGACAACAATATGAGATATGACTATATAGCAATGTGAATTGTTATCATTTGACCCTAGTCGCTCTAATCGCTGGATCTGCTAGAAGATAACGAGAGGGTTCTAGTGGTTCGTCTCTTTTTTCAGCTGCTACATAAATCTTTGTCAGATGTGTTTCACTCCTGGTCTCTGTAATACTCCCTTTCTGTTTCATCTCTATCAATCATTTCTGTCATGTGTTCGTTCATTTCATGCGTAAGTCATGTCGAACAGGTGTCTGATTACCTTTTTTTCTAACAAAAAATCAAAGGTCTCTGGTGGCAAAATGGAGCATATGCGATATGAGATAAGCATGCTATTTTGAGATTAGCATATTCTAAATAGTGGTAAACATTTTCCCATGATCCAAATCATTCACTTAATTTTACAAAAGTAACACATCGAATAACCTTCACATTTATTGTGTTCACAACGTTTAAAACATGCTACGTTTACGCCAGTCAAAATATGTGATATTCTTGGGAGCCTCATCCTCGGAATCAGAATCCGACGAAGAAGAGTCCTTCTTGGCGGGCGCAGCCTTGACCGTGGTGGCCTTCACGAGAGCAGCCTGAAAAATCAAATACATCATGAAATGCAAATAAGACACTCTAATGTAACCTACTTACCTTTTTGGGAGCCTCATCCTCGGAGTCCGAATCCTTCTTGGCGGGCGCAGCCTTAGCTGGGGTCGCCTTCACGGGAGCAGCCTTCTTGGGGGCCACATCCTCAGAATCGGAATCCGACGAAGAAAAGTCCTTCTTGGCGGGCGCAGCCTTGACCGTGGTGGCCTTCACGGGAGCAGCCTGAAAAATCAAATACATCATGAAATGCAAATAATACACACTCAAATGCAACCTATTCACCTTTTTGGGAGCCTCTTTCTCGGAGTCCGAATCCTTCTTGGCGGGCGCAGCCTTAGCAGGGGTCGCCTTCACGGGAGCAGCCTTCTTGGGGGCCACATCCTCAGAATCGGAATCCGACGAAGAAAAGTCCTTCTTGGCGGGCGCAGCCTTGACCGTGGTGGCCTTCACGAGAGCAGCCTGAAAAATCAAATACATCATGAAATGCAAATAAGACACTCTAATGTAACCTATTCACCTTTTTGGGAGCCTCATTCTCGGAGTCCGAATCCTTCTTGGCGGGCGCAGCCTTAGCAGGGGTCGCCTTCACGGATCATTGTACCCATCTGTTAAATGTTTTCCCCTTCCCTTTTCTTTCGCTTTTTGAATGCATCGGGGGGCTGCCGCCCCCCGCACCCCCCGCTTTTCTCTCGCTTTTTTAATGCATCGGGGGGCTGCCGCCCCCCGCACCCCCCGCTTTTCTCTCGCTTTTTTAATGCATCGGGGGGCTGCCGCCCCCCGCACCCCCCGCTTTTCTCTCGCTTTTTTATTGCATCGGGGGGCTGCCGCCCCCCGCACCCCCCGCTTTTCTCTCGCTTTTTTTATTGCATCGGGGGGCTGCCGCCCCCCGCACCCCCCGCTTTTCTCTCGCTTTTTTATTGCATCGGGGGGCTGCCGCCCCCCGCACCCCCCGCTTTTCTCTCGCTTTTTTTATTGCATCGGGGGGCTGCCGCCCCCCGCACCCCCCGCTTTTCTCTCGCTTTTTTAATGCATCGGGGGGCTGCCACCCCCCGCACCCCCCGCTTTTCTCTCGCTTTTTTTATTGCATCGGGGGGCTGCCGCCCCCCGCACCCCCCGCTTTTCTCTCGCTTTTTTAATGCATCGGGGGGCTGCCGCCCCCCGCACCCCCCGCTTTTTTTATTGCATCGGGGAGCTGCCGCCCCCCGCACCCCCCGCATCACTTGTTTTGATCCACTATCTCCGCCATCCAATCTCTCTCTCTCTCTCTCTCTCCCTCTCTCTCTCTCTCTACACTCTTCTCTAACTGTCTGTCTCTTTCCCAATGGATCGTCTTCCCACTAACAGGTCAGATTTGCATTTGACCATACATACATTGCATCTCTCACGGCTCACACAAATAGCCGCTAGTAAAGTGTTCTCAAGTTCTGATCCGGCCAGCGGCAACCGGGACACATTTTGAACACATATAACCGATGACATCACGTAACTTTTTCATACACGC
>CAWZYM010000041.1:0-152500 GCA_963966185.1 Rhabditoides inermis | reverse complement strand
CAAATGAAAAAAAACTACTTTTCATCGGGTGGAGGTAGAACGAGAGAGTCGAATCGCAATTTCACGAGGTGATTCGATGGGGCATAGAAGTGATACAGGAGACAAGGTATCTGAAATATTTATTATTATTATTAAAACGTATGAATAACTCGCCTCTCCCATAGGCCGGGGGTAGTCGGGTGAATGAAAGGTTCCTGACGTGTTGAAATGGACACAGGGACAAGGCATTGACTGGAAACAGGAAGAAGGATTGTCAATGTTATGGAAAAAACATTACCAAATAGTCGGCTGAGACGACATTGAGCAGAATAAGAACATGAATAGCAATATGTTGAAGGGAATACGAATACGGTAATGTGGAAAAATAGGTATTTGATAGTGGCATATTGAGCAGTTCCTACGAACGTCTAGTGCGGAGAGGCTGACCCCTCCCTCCCCTTCCCTCTCCTCTCCTTCTCTCTCACTCTCTCACCCACTTTCTTTCTTTCTCACTCCCACTCACTCTCTGCCACTCTCCTCCTGAGACGCATTCTCGAGCGGGATTCGTCTCCTCTCATTCTTCCAATATGATTAGAAGATGCTTTTTTCGCACTTCTCTGCGGAAAAGCCTGCCGAGATGATTGTTTTCCAGTGCAATACGATCGTTTATGTGACGACATTTCAGAAGATATAGGTTTATTTTTAATAGGTTTATTAAGATATTATGAACATACGACGTGTATTGGTAGCGACATAGTAGTGATTAGAGATTGAAAGCTCTTCTGAATGCGAGGGCACGGGCGGGAGCCTTGGGCGTCAGTAGGTCGACACACTTGTTCTCCACGCATGTGAACGCGTAGCCGCAGTCACGCGCCGCCCAAGTGCACCATCTGACGTATTGATTGATTATTGATGGTATTGATTGACTCACCTTCCAGCAACCCTTGCGCACTGCCCGTTCTCACAGGCCTCTCCCAGTTGGCAGACGCGAGTGAGACAGTCTGAAAAGGGAATGAGCAAGGGAACAGAAACAGTTGACGCACCGTTGCGAGTGCACTTCCCATCTAGGCATTCATACGGATGGGGGCAGGTGGCATGGCAAGGCAGGCCCTCCAGGTGTCGGCACTCGCCCTGCCGACAGTCGTGATTCGCCGCACAACTGACAATTTGTTGTTTGTTTGTTGTTTGTTGATGTCTCACCGATTCCTGCAGGGGTCGACGACGCACACATTGTTGATGCAGACTGTGCCGCCTTGGCAAGTGTCCTCGTGACAATCCACTCCGATAGCTGCAACCCGGTATGGTCAGTTGAGGTACGGTAGGTTAGATTTTATGTATTTTTACCGTTCACGCACTGTCCGTTGAGGCAGTAGGAGCCGTGAGGGCATGCCACGGTAGCGCACTCTGAAAAGAAATGATGATCTGATGATACGATCGATCTACAGTCTGGATACGATGCAACTCACGAGGATTGGGGAAGCACTGTCCGTTGCGACAGATCTCAGAAGGCAAGCAGCTGCACAGATTGGTAGTCGCGCGGAGGATGCACTATATAATTATATGATTATTTCACAAGCAGACAAATATTATGTAATTTTATACACTGTTTTTGCCAATTCGAAATGGGAACTCTGTTGAGCATGCGCGAGGGAGACGGCTATTGCCAGCCAGAAAATACATGGTCTTGTGGTGTAGTGGTTATCACGTCTGCTTCACACGCTGGTTCGATCCCGGCCAGGACCTGTTTGTTTTGCAAAGTTCTGAACAGATTTAGAAACACTAAAGTGTCGCGTTTTCATATATTTTATCATGTGACCAACTGATGTATTGCTTTAAATATATATTTTGCATACCTTGTGTGCCTTGCAGTCCATCTCGGGCCCGCAGTCGGAATGGGCGAGGCAGAACTGGTCAAGCATGCGAACGCACTTGCCCTCCCGACACAACTCACCCTCTCCACAGTTCACTCCCAGACAACCTGCAAATAATACTTTTTTTTAATCTCAAATTTACATAATCACAGTTTCATGCCCCTTTCTCCCTTTTCCTCTACTCTTTCTTCCCCTCCCTGGAAATACAAGTCTATGTGAAAATCAAAAGAAACAACTGACGATCGAGTGCGCAGCGTCCGTTGATGCAGCGTCCCTTGCGACCGCAATCGGAGACGATTGAACGAGCCTCGCCTGGAAGACGACTTAGACTAGGAAAAGAGGAGAAAGGCGGAGAAAGGCGCTAGCGAGTGAGTGGACGGCACACCTTCGGCCACAAGGACGTGTCGGTTGCAGTGTATTCCCTGCAGGGGATAGCACTTGCCCTCCACGCACACTGTCTCGTCTGAACACACCACCTGCAAAGGTACAATTGAATTCATTGCCCCTTCTTCTTCTCATTAGACCTTGAGATGAGTCACTTCAGAACAAGGCGAGTCATTTCGGATCTGGATTAGGTAAGAAGCGATGAATCAGAGTTAATATTATCCCAATATGTGGGTCTAGATCCATATGTGCTTGGATAATGCTTATCAAGTATAGGAGCCTCACCGAGTCACAGGTGAGGAGTGGTTGTGTGGGGTTGGGTCCGTAGCAGACTCCGTCGCGGCAAGTCGCGGACAGAGGACACTCAAACTCCCCGAATATGGGGGGACATCTTTCGGCAGCGAAGATAACAGGAACGAGGAAAGGGAGGAGACAAAGAGAGATGAACATCCTGGAATGAATACATTTGTTAGGAAAGGAATCAAGCAGAAAACATTGGTAGGCGACAAAAAACAGATTAACATCATCTACAGGAGATGTGTCAGTGGATGAGTTTGCGTGATGATGACCCATATCGTGATATGTGCGAATATCGAATGGATATCCTTTTCCCTTTTCTTCTCTTCCCTTTCCAAACTCGTCCGCCCACTGTCTGTCCGGAAAACTGAATTTTCGATTATCAAAAAGGATCGTGTCCAAATGATCTTGAACTTGAAACCTCTCCAGATATCTCTCGAATGCAATGAACACGTTAATTTCGATGGACGAATAAAGAAAACTAATACCTAACAGAATAAAATATAACATGTCCTTTTGACGTCTCATTATTATTTTCACGTGATATTCTGACATAATATCCGTATCATTTTATTAAAAAAATTAGTATTTTTCGAAAACGTTTTTCGATCTGTTACGTTTCACCATTATTTTGGTCTAAGATTTATTTTTTACAGGGTACTTAATTCTTCGAGTATGGGTAAGAGTGCTAAGAAGAAGAATGCGGCGCGCAAGCGCAAAATTGAGGAGGATGCTGCTGGCGGCCAGGCCAGTCAGCTGAAGAAGGCGCACCATACCAAGGATGAGGACATTTGTGATATCACGGAGAAAATGGAGATAGAGGATGTGAAGCCGAACAAGTCCGACATTGAGGTGCGCATGGAGCAGGACAAGGTTTTTGTTTACTGCTTATGTATGTATTTTCTGAAACATGCCTTTCGATACGCAATGAATGAATGAATTCAGTAGAAAGACATATTTGTAGATATGGATAGTCCACTATTAGTTTTAGCTTGCCTACCAGGCGGAGAGAGACGAGGCGGAGGCTGGTCTGCTGCCGACCCGACATGCTGTGGCCAGACAGCTGTTGGTGTCCATCAGGGCCCGCGAGTTCGCTCTTATTGAGGTATGTCTAACCAGTGGTGATCGCTTTTCACATGCACCGAGGGTATGTACTTATTATATACTCTACAGGGTCCGATGGGTTGCGGCAAGACATTCTTCGCGTCACACGCGGCATCCGAGCTGGGTGTGCCGCTTCGTGTGATGCAGATGGGCGATCAAATAGACTCGAAGAGCCTCTTCGGGAACTACCACTGCACCGAGGTCGCCGGACAGTTCCACTGGAAGCCTAGCAATTTCTCCCAGGTACGTATATTACTGCGCTATGATATGCATTATGCATTGTTCTTCACTCTTGTAGTGGTTATCGTCTCCTGGATTGATTCTGCTCGAGGACATCGACCTCGCCAACTCAGATGTGATTGCTATTGTCGTGCAGATTGCCGCCTCTCGAAAGGTAAGATTATTGCCTTCATATTTTTTCCCTGATGTTTATATATCAGGTGACGTTCCCATCCGGAGAGGTGGTACCTTTCGATAACGACGTGCGCATCGTCGCTACTGTGTCGTGAGTGATTAGGATTATCATAATTGGTTAATATTGATATCATATTCATTGATTGATACAGGGGCAAGTCTCTAAAGAAGTCAGCAGTGCTTGAGGGAGTTGCGTGCCGCGTCGAACTCGCTGCTCTATCCGACGATGAGCTCAAGCGACTCGTCGCCAGGTGAGTTGCATCGTCTGTTCGTCTTCATATTACGTCGGCGTTCGCGAAACTGTCTGTATTCGTAATAACGCATGATGTCTTGCATGTTACTGTTCCTCTGCAGGTCGTTTCCCCGCGCTGCTCACCTCTCGAAGATGCTCACGAAGGTGTTCCGACAAGTTGAGGCCGTCCCCGCCACCGGAAACAGCCGCCAACTCACCAGCTCGTGAGTACAACTACGACTATATTTTGTATTGTGTGTTCCCAGTTCCCATTGTTGTGTTATACATGTATTTGTTGTGTAGTGATCTGCTGCGTGGTTGCGCGCGTGTGTCTCGCGTGCCGGATCTGTCGGACAACGCAGCCATCCTGTCGGAGCTGCTTGACACGTGGTGTCTCTCGGATGTGCCCGAACGGAATCGCGTGCTGGCCGACAAGGTCGCCGCCGCACTCACCATCACCGCCGATCAGCTGAGGTGGGTTGAATGGTGACGACAATCATGTCCATTGTATTCATTCTCAGTTTCCACATCGGAATGCGTCAGCCTTGTCTTGCTATGGAGGAGCGATGTGTGCGAATCGGAAGATGCTCTCTTCCGCGCCCCGAGAGCATCAGGATCGCTGCCAGGCACAGGTGAGAGAAGAGAGATACAGTGGAATGAATGGTGTGGAGAAGGCCCATGTATGTGAAAAGGATTGATCTTTCAATCAATTACAGGCTCGGTCATACACGCGACGTGCTGCAGCTGATGGAGAGGCTGGCCGTCTGCGTACAGGTGGGTTGTTTTGGAAATTATTTCATATTGTTTTGTATATGCCCGACGGTTGATGAGTGAGTGATTTTGAGGGAGGCGAGGCAGTTCTACTGGTGGGAGAAACTGGAGTGGGAAAGACGAGTGTGGTGCAGGCGCTGGCCAGCACTCTCAACAAGACTCTCAAGGTGAGTATACATTGATCACCAATACAACAATCAGTAAACGTGATAACCTTTACCAGGTTGTGAATCTGTCTCCGACTTCTGACTCGGACGAGTTGATCCAAGGCTACAAGCCGACGACGGTGGCGCACATCATGGAGCCGTTCACCCGCTTCTACGTGGAGGTGTTCACAGACAGCTACGACCCTGCCAAGAATCAGAAGTTCTTGTCCCATATTGAGGTTGGTATTGTACATAATATTCGTGGTTTCTTGTTGTACTAAATGGCCATTGATATACTAAAAATGCAGTATTTTATGCAGTGAATATAATTGTTAGTTGTAGACGTGTCTGTCTGCCGGTCGCTTCCGCGAGTATCTCTGTGTGGTGGAGACGACAGCGCGCCGTGCACTCGACAGTGTAGGAAAGACTGGAGGAGTCAAGGTGCGTCACATTATTCCACTAACATTTATATTTTGTGCATTTGTGCTGTTAGCTGGTACATGGAGTTTTGCAGAACGCGTCCAAGTGGGCGGAGGTGATGGTGCGCGCGAAGAGGATTCGCGACGGCCTGGACAAGGGAGCCGCTCCGTTCGCGGTGACTCGCGGAGCCGTGTTGGAGGCCGCACAGGAGGGACACTGGCTGCTCATCGACGAGGTTGGTGGACGATGTCTCGCTGTGAAAGTGAATGCGTCTCTCTTGCAGATGAACCTCGCCCCGCCCGAGTGTCTGGACGCGATCGTGCACGCCATCTCGCACGCCCCCCACCCCGACTTCAGACTATTCGCCTGCATGAACCCCGCTACTGATGCCGGAAAGAGGAGGTTGCCGGCCGGAGTCAGGACGAGGTTGCCAAACTCTACCTCTCTCCCCCCCCTCTCCCTCCCTCCCTCCCCCCCCCCCCTCTCTCTCTCTCTCAATCAATCACCCATCTTCAGGTTCACCGAGTTCTACGTGGCGGAGACGCAGGACGCGTCGCAGCTGTCGCTGGTGGTGTCTGCGTACCTGCCGAGTCTGCGCGCCCAGCAGTGCTCTGCTGTCGTCGACTTCTACCTCAACGCCAAGAAGCTGTTCCCGGCTAGCTACAGGTGAGTGAGACAGTCCACTCTCTTTATTCGACGCATGTTTCAGTCTGCGCACGCTGTGTCGCGCTCTGCTCTTCGCAGCCGATAACATCTTCGTCAACGAGGACCGCTCGCTTTTCGAAGCCATCTCCATGGCATTTCTCACAAATCTCGACACGGCCGACAAGGTATTGCTTATATGTCATTTTCGTTATTGTCATACGTTAGATTTTGATCTAATAATTTTCAGGTTCGTGTGCGTAAGCTGATCGCGGCATCGTTCAAGTGTGCGACTAACATTGCCATTCTCCCGCCGGCGGATGGAGGAGAGGAGCAGCATGTACAGGTATGCATGGAATGGAAACGAAATTGTTCATCCATATCGATTTTGTCGAAGATTGTTGGGTGAAGGTTTGATTGTGCAATATAAATTGTGTGTTAGGTGGAGGGCTACTGGATTCGACGCGGAGAGTTGCTCCCCCAGCAGGACAGCCACTATGTCATCACACCCACTGTCAAGGAGAACCTGGCCGAGATGGCGAGGATCGTGTGCAGTGGAAGGTGAGCGGTGTGCGTGATACGATATCCATCTCTACTCTTGCCTGCAGGTTCCCAGTGCTGCTGGAGGGAGAGACGTCGGCGGGAAAGACGTCGATCGTGTGTCACCTGGCGGCGGCGACGGGCAACCCGGTGGTGCGCATCAACAACCACGAGCACACGGACGTGCAGGAGTACATGGGGTCGTACGTGGCGGACGCGCGCGGGCGGCTCGTGTTCCGCGAGGGAGCCCTCGTGCAGGCCGTCCGCAACGGACACTGGGTCATCCTCGACGAGCTCAACCTCGCCCCCACAGACGTCATCGAGGCACTCAACAGGGTCAGTGCAGTAGGCAACGTCTGACCAATGTGTAGATGTCTAGGTTTTTTCACGTATCTTTACATATTACACATATTAGTAAGCCTTGTAATATAGTTTGTTGTAGTTGCTGGACGACAACCGCGAGTTGTTCGTTCCGGAGCTGAACGAGGCTATCTCTGCGCACCCGCAGTTCCGTCTGTTCGCCACGCAGAACCCGGCAGGCAGCTACGCGGGCAGGAAGCGCCTCTCCAGGGCGCTCATGAGTCGCTTCGTCGTGCTCAGGTTCCCCCACCTGCCGCTCGGTGAGCCAACTGGTGACGGCGTGATTAATGAATGATGACTTTGAGACGAGCTGTCTTCGATGGTGTGTACTCGCTGCGAGGTGCACCCGTCTGCTGCGAAGAAGATGATCGAGGTGCTGAGTGAGCTGCGCATGAAGAGGTCTCTGTCCGGCCTGTTCTCTGCCCGCGATGGTCTCATGACTCTGCGAGACGTGTTCCGATGGGCCAAGCGCCTGGCGACGGATGAGACGTGCGACGACTGGCTGCAGGTGCTCGCCAACCATGGATACTTCCTTCTCGCAGGCCGCTGCAGGAACAGCAAGGATGTCGACACGGTGGTCGACACTCTGCAGAGAGTGCTCAAGAGGGACATCAAGCCTGGTCAGTAGGCATAGCATGCTCCTCATACACTGTACGTTTCAGATGAGCTGTACGGGTTGTCATCGCCGTACATGCCTACGGACATTGACACGAGCAAGATTGTGATGACGAGGGGCATGCGGCAGATGATTGTGCAGAGCCACCAGGTGAGGGAGGAAGGAGGCGAGAATGGATGGAGAGGAAGACTTGTCTAGGCGTGGCTGCGCGACGAGGCCGTGCTGGTGGTCGGAGAGACGGGAGGAGGAAAGACGAGTCTCTCGCAGACCCTCGGCAGGGGCAAGCTGCAGGCGATCAACTGCCACGAGAGGACCGAGACGGCCGACCTGCTCGGACGGCTGCGACCCAAGCACGACGGAGGGTGAGTCGAAGCAGAACAGGGCGAATGGTACTAGACATTCGTTTAGATTCGAGTGGAGCGACGGAGTGGTGATATCTTCGATGCGTGCCGGTCTTCCTCTGCTGGTCGATGAGATCTCTCTGGCAGAAGACTCTGTGCTCGAGCGTCTCAACCCGCTATTCGAGGAGTCTCGCTGTCTTCTGCTGGCCGACGCAGGAGCAGAGGTGGAGGCGGTCAAGGCCGCGTCTGGATTCCAGATCATTGCCACCATGAATCCCGGAGGAGACTATGGAAAGAAGGAGCTCTCCAAGGCTCTCAGAAACCGATTCACCGAGATTTGGTCGTCGTGCGATTACGCAGGAGATGAGCTGGTCGCTATCTTCGAGTCGAGGATGTGCAAATATGGAGAAGGTACGGTTGGGATTGTTGAAATGCTGTAATTTGTGAGTGCATTGCGTATTTACAGATATTCGCCGTGACGCTAACCGTGCGGCCAAGGCTATCATTGCATGGCTGGCTGGATTTTTCACCGAGTATGCCCACGTGTTCCGGTGAGTTATTTATTGAGACACCAACGTCTGCTCCTCATCCAATTTAGTTTTTTTTTGTCGAAATGAGTGTTCCGTGTTTGCAGCGTGGCTCCGTCTGTTCGCGATGTGGTGGCTTGTGCAGAGCTGTTCGCATCTGCTCGTCACAGCGGCCTGGCACCCGGTGAGTTGGCATCGTCCAGAACACTAGTGTATGCGCAGACAGGCGGCTGTGAGCTGTGACACACTGGCTTTGCAGGCGTTGCGGTGCGCGAGTGCGTGCACGCCGTGTTCCTAGACGCAGTGGCGAGCATGCCGAGCCGCGTCGCAGTCGACCCCAAACAAGTACTCGCACACGCAGAGCTCTCGGTCAGTCACCCAAACACCAGCCACACTCACCAATACAACGTCGTTTCAGTTGGCGTCGCTCCTCAGTGACTGGTCGGTGGCTGGGGCGTTGAAAGGATCGATGGGTGTGGAGGTGGCGCGGGACAGGCTGCGAGTCGGCCAGCTCTCCATCCCCTACGGACCCGCAGAGAGGAAGCGCCCCAAGGGCTTCTCCCTCAACGCGCCTACCTGTGTCAGCAACTTCTATCGGCTCGCCAGGGGTCTGCTCATCAACAAGCCCATTCTGATGGAGGGAGCTCCTGGATGCGGAAAGAGTAGTACTGTCATGGCTCTCGCCGCTCTCACCGGACACCCCATTACCAGGCTCAACCTGTCGGATCAGACGGTGGGTTGAAGGGTGATGGTTATCAGTGCTTGCTCTTGTTTCAGGACTTGTCTGATCTGTTCGGCAGTGACGTGCCGTGTGTGCTGGAGTCTGGAGAGGTGACGTTCCGCTGGGAGGACGGACCTGTGCTGCGCGCGATCAAGAAGGGGGAGTGGGTGCTGCTGGATGAGATGAACCTCGCGTCGCAGTCGGTCCTCGAGGGTCTCAACGCCTGCTTCGACCACAGGAGGGAGCTGTACATTGCCGAGCTGAACAAGTCGTTCGAGATTCCCGACGACAGCAAGTGTCGCTTCTTCGCCTGCCAGAACCCGCGTGCGCAGGGTGGCAATCGCCGCGCCCTACCCAAGTCGTTCGTCAACCGATTCACCAATATTTACGTCGACGATCTCAGCGAGACGGATCTGGTGTTCATTCTTGGAGAGGTGGGTGTTCTCTCTTTCTTCCCCTACCCTTTTCGTGTTTCGTCACCATGCCATGTTTTCAGATGGACGAGAAGAAGGTGTTGTGTGATGAGCAGGTGGCGTCTATGGTGGCAGTGAATGGGCGTCTGGCTGGGATGGCCGAGCAGCTGACTGGAGGACCGTACTCGTTCAACCTGCGAGACATGCTCCGCTGGATGCAGCTCTTTGTCAAGGTGAGTGCCAATGCACGCTAGGAAATTTCAAGCGAAGGAAATGGTTTCAGACTGGTAGTATGGCGACGGCGTTCGAGCTGTTGTACGTGCGTCGCATGCGTAGGGAGGAGGACAGGGAGAGGGTGCGCAGCGTGTATGAGGAGAGGTTCGGAGAGCCGTGCGCCGCCCCGCCTGCCTGGTTGTCGGCTGATGACAAGGAGGTACGTCAACATTGCTAGCAAAGTTACTAGCAACTTGCAGGTTCGCATCGGACAAGTGCGCATCGGCCGCGCCGAGGTGGACGCAGAGGCGGAGGCGGAGCTGCCGCGCGAGACACGCCTGCTGGCGAGTCAGGCGACCCTGCTGCACGGGGTGGCCACGTGTGTGGAGCAGGGCTGGCTCTCCCTCATGGTCGGACCGAGGAATGCTGGAAAGAGGGCGGCTGTCGAGAGCCTGGCTAGGATGGCTGGCAGGAGGCTGGAGACACTGATGCTCAACTCGGAGACGGACGCTCAGGAGCTGATCGGGTCGTTCGAGCAGATAGTGGACAATGCGCAGCTGGAGGCGGCCAAGGCGTCCATCGTGGCTGTGCTGCGGAAGAGTGGGGTGGAGGGCGAGATGGTGGCTGGGGTGGAGGCGGCCGCCGACGTGGTGTGCCTGGAGACGGCGTGCGAGCTGGCCCTGTGCCACGTGGCCGATTCCGGCAGCAAGGAGGAGATCCGGGATGCGCTCGAGTCTGCCGCCCGCTCGGCCATGCGATTCGAGTGGGTCGACAGTGGATTCGTCAGGGCTTTCCTCGAGGGACACTGGCTACTCATTGAGGACGTCAACATGTGCAGGTATGCGATCGATTGATGGTTTCAATTGATGTTCAAAGTTCAATATTCTTTCAGTGCCGCTGTTCTGGACCGTCTGAACAGTTGTCTGGAGACGGACGGTCGGCTGGTGGTGTCCGAACGCGCCTCGTCATTCGAGCCCCTCACCCCACATCCCGACTTCCGGTGAGTTAAGATCACGTATTGATTTACCGATTGATTGCTATTACAGCGTGTTCCTGTCAATGGACGCGAAGAATGGGGAGATTTCTCGTGCGATGCGTAACAGGAGCGTGGAGTTGTGGGTGGATGAGGAGGAGAGGTGGTGGACGAGTGTGTTCGACGTTCGCTCCATGGCCGCCGCCGCTGCCGGCACCGACAAGGCCGCGTCGATCGCAGACAGAGTGCTGCGCGCCATGACCAAGTGAGTTGCCTTGCCTGCCGCCGCACACTTGGCAATACTTGTTCAGGACGACTGCGGAGAAGTGCGTGCAGTGGTGTGTTCTGCTGAACGAGTTGGACGGCGAGTCGGCGGCGCGTACTCTGGGAGTGGAGGTGGAGCAGTGGGACGAGGACGAAGAGGAGGGAGGAGAGGACTCTGCCCTGGCTGTCCTTGCTCCCACCTGCCAGCAGATGGCAGAGGGGGCTGTGCAGTGGCAGCTGGCCAGCTGGCTGGAGGCTGCGTGCGACTCGTGCTCGTCCCCCGAGGAGGCGTCCCGAGTGGCGGTCGCGTGGGCTGCGTTGGCGGGGAGTGGCCGCGTGGTGGGCGGGGAGGAGTGGACTGCGTGGGGAGGAGAGGGCGCGGCCAGGGTGGCCGGCAGACTGGCGCAGTGGCTCACTCACTCGCACCATCCTCTCGATGCCAGGATGCACGGAGTGCGTGTGAGGAGCGCTGATGCGGACAAGGTCAAGAGGTGAGCAAAGAAGAGCATATTCGTTCCTCATGACTTACATTTCCAGCATCTGCCGTGCTATCCTTCTGGAATGGGCTGGATCGGAGATGAGTGGAACGGCTGCGGAGGCGCACAGTGCGGACGTGCTGAGCAGGACGCTGTCCAAGTTCGAGATTTCTGCGTGCGAGGTGGGCTTCCGCGGGCTGCGCCTCGTCGGCGGTCTCGTCGACGCGCTGCTAGCTTCCGTGCAGGAAGAGAAGAAGCAGCTGGGAGGTAAGTATTGCAATGGTTCGAATGATCTCAGCACGATTTCTTCAGTCACCTCCATCTCGGAGTCTGTTCTGGTTGGCTGGTCGCTGTGCGCTGTGTTGTTCACAGTGGCGGCGAAGAAGCGTCTGGAGAGCCGCGCCGGACCGGCTGCTCTCTACCTTGCATGGACAGACATGCAGAGGAGCGAGCACGCAGTCGAGATGTGAGTGAGCTGTCGATGAGGCGTGTGACGATATAGATGTGATGGATGTGGTGTTCAGCCCGTCTGCGCTGGCTGATGTGTGCGCCGAGATGCGCGTGTGCTGGAGTGCGGCCGCTCATGACGACTTCTGCAAGCACTACCTCGTGCGCTACGATGCCGCCCGCATGGCCGAGCCGTTCGAGAACAAGCAGCAGTGCGAGAGGTTCGTGTCGCTGCTCAACCCAGTGGTGGAGGAGGATGTGGCGATGGAGGAGGTGAATGAGGACGAGGAAGAGGCGGAGAAGAGGAGGAGGAGGAGCGCGCCGTCTCCCCTCGCAGCCGCTATTCGACTCGTGTCCACTCTCGATACCATCCATCGCTTCATGCACACGTTGGAGGTTGACGAGGTATGAATTCTGTATTCGGTTGACTGTTGTGATTGCAATGTGTTTTGCAGACGGAGGCTGTGTTTGCCAGTCAGCGCGCTCTCGTGGCTGTTCCGTGGAGGGATGCGGAGTGCGAGAGGCGCGCGCGCATCGCTGCCATGCTCAACAGTCTGGCTCATGATGAGTACAGGGTGAGTGGAAGCGGCAATCAACTCTCATTGCCACCTTGTTCGTTGTAGGTGCTCTCTGTGGCGTCTCGCGGAGTGTTCTCGCTGTCGCTCACTTCGTTCTGGTCGGGTGTGGGCTTCGACGCCTCCATGACTCAGCTGAGTGTGGCCGACCTCCGCAAGTTCTCTGTCACCGACCTCGCCACCACTCTCTGGCGACTCGCCCCAAATGCGAGGCCCATGCAGCACATCATCGAGTGAGTATCGTATCCGGGTAGAAAAACAGTCCAGATCGTTCAATAAATCATGTATGTCAGTGGCGAGCTGCGCACTCTGTCTCTGGGCGTGCCTGGGTGGAGTGGAGAGGAGGGAGATGGAGAGTACTCGTGGCAGGAGAGGGCCAAGAGAGCAATGGCTGCCATGCGGAACACCCTCCCGCCGGCCGACACCCTGGACCCGGTGGTGTACGAGGAGGAGCGCACCAAGTACCTCGACGTGAAGCTCGCCCTCATCGACCGGCAGCTGAACACGCTGCGGCGGTGGAGGGAGATGACGACGCGGCAGGGCGAGTGCGACGCGTACTCGAAGCACCCGGTGGTGGTGGGGCTGCGTGCGGCGAGGGCCGAAGTGGAGGAGGAGAAGGCGGAGCGGCAGGGCAGGAGCGAGCAGTGCTACCGACAGCCCGCCAGCCAGGTGAGTGACACATTACTAGAATCGAATCAGAAGCATGATTGATGTCTTGCAGTACCAGCTGCTGGTGTGTGAGCTGTCGTCGTTTGTGCGCATGACGGAGGAGGCAGTGGGCGGAGTGGTGTCGCAGTCGGACGGGGCTCTGTCCGGTCAGCAGACGGAGAGGGTGGCGATCACACTGGCGCAGCTGCACTCGTGGACTGTGTCCGCCAGCAGCTTCCAGCTGGTCAGTACACGTCCATTCACAACCACACACTTGACGTCTCGTGTTGCAGCGCGTGTCGCGCACGTACGCGTCGTTCGTGGACGTGTGGCAGCAGTGCTCGTTCGCCGTGTCGGTGCTGCTGACAGCCGTGCACGAGGCGGCAGACAGACTCGAGTCGGCCACCAAGAGGAACGAGCTCGCGCACGCCACTGCCTTCCCACCAAAGTTCCAGGTACTGTAGGCTGAGGTGCGGATGAAGATGGGTGTGTTGCAGCTGCGAGTGGGCGAGTGGGGAGTGGAGTCTCCGGAGCTGCTGTGGTGGTGCTGCAGGGACGCGTCCCCCATGCCACTGCGTCTCAAGGCGGCCGTCGTGCGGAAGAGGGCGACCGAGGGAGCCGACCCGGTGACTGATCTGCAGTGGACGCGCACGCAGTGGCAGAAGTGGTACGAGCGGAACGTTGCCAAGGCCACCGAGAAGGACTTCGTGTACAAGGACAAGACGCAAGAGGAGAAGGACGAGGCGGACATTGAGGAGTTCTTCGCGTCTCCTGAGTGGATGAGCGAGAGGGAGAGGGAGACGCTGCCCGATGGAGACCTGTCCACGCTACTGCGTGCACTCGAAAAGGGCCACAGCAGGAGGCGCAATGCTATCAAGTGAGTGGATGGAAAGTGTTTTGTAGGTGTTATGGCATATCCCAATGTGAATGGGGGAAATGATTGATGTATTGTGATGTCTTAGCTCGGAAGAGGAGTGTAGTGCGGAGGCTCGGTACGGTCTGGCGCTGACGTGGATCCGACAGGTGCTGGTGCGAATGCGAGAGGAGCCGACAGAGTGGCAGACGGCTGGCATAGGTGAGAACACAACAATAGACGACATTTTCATGTTGCGTATCTTGTAGATGCTGACCTTCGTCTGCTGGAGTATGTGGCTGCGTCGGAGGACTCGGCGGCCAAGGGCCTCGACGTGTACCGAGCGACGTCGGTGAAGGAGCTGCGGAGGGCGGGCGCGCTGCTCGACGGGCTGGCTGCTAGGACGAGGGAGGTGCGGGAGAGATGGCCGGAGGTGGTCGCCCTGCGACTCATCCTCGAGGCCATCGACGACTTCTACGACGCGCCCCTCTCCCAGCCCCATATGAAGATGGCCACGCAGATTGAGAAGATTCTCGGTGAGTGGAATGAGTGTGTGCATGATGTTTCTTTTACCACTGTACGGAAAACTGTTATCTAATCATCATTTTCATAAAATTGGTTTTGTAATATGTGGTTTGTTTTTAGAGGAGAGCGAGGAGTGGGAGAAGATGTCCGATCGGGCGCACTCCCTCGATGCGCAGCTCAGTCCGATCAGGGAGCTGTTGGTGGAGTGGAAGAAGATGGAGGTGGTGTCGTGGGCGTCTCTCCTCGAGCGCACCGAGGCCGACTCGCGCCTGCGCGCCCAGCTCGTCGCATATCCTCTCTTTGACGCACTCATGAAGGCGACAGAGGACAAGGAGTACGGTGAGTCATCCATCTTCTCTCCTAGTATCATTCAATGGTTACAGACGCTGTGGTTGCAATGTCAGCTGAGTGGCTGCACCACTCTACCCTGCTCGACTTCGAGGCTCGTGTGCGTTCGGTGCGCGCTCTGGCGACTTGGGCAGAGCAGCTGTCACTGGCAGAGCATGCCAGTCGCATCCGCTCCATCGCCGCTCACTTCGCGCAGTTCGCAGCCAAGGTGGAGCCGAAGCTGAAGGAGATGCGACAGCCGGCCGCCGACCAGCTCAAGGACTACCTGCGCATTGTCAAGTACAAGGACCTCAACCTGTGGAACATCAAGGTCTCCTCTGTCAAGGCCCACGCCATGCTCTTCAAGATTATGAAGAAGTACAGGGTGAGTTGGAGACATTATGTTGATCAGCTGTAACCTATATTTTTAGGAAGCTGCTGGACAGGTGATCGCTCCTCTGATGGATGAGTTGATCGATGTGGAGAAGTGGAGTGCGATGAGTGGAAGGCCAAGCGACAAGTTGAACATGGAGTGTCGCGAGGGCAGGGCGCCGCGAGCCCGACAGCTCACCGAGAAGATCATCCAGCAAGTGAACAAGTGGGGAGACGTCGATGAGGTGAGTGCATGGTGAACATCGATTGGCATTGACGTTGTGTGTTGAGGTTGTGGAGTTGGCTGAGCAGACGGAGGCTGCGGATAAGCACGTGCGCACCAAGATCGACTACCAGGGAGAGGACGAGGAGAAGGAGAAGCAGCAGGGTCGGGAGAGGAACGGCAGGCAGAGGGAGGTGGCGATGGTGATCAAGGAGGCGCAGGCGGTGGGGCTGAGCGCCCGCAAGGCAGTCACCCTCAAGCAGGAGCACGTGAACGCCCTTGCCCTCGCCGGACTGCGCGCCGAGGCAGGCGGCAGGTGCAGGGAGCGACTGGTGAGGGCCGCGGCCGCCGGCAGGGACGGCGTGCTGCGCAGGGCGCACAAGGTGAACGAGCAGCTCGGACCCGCCACCAGGAGCCATCTGGCTGGAGTGGCCGAGTACGGAATGCACTACATGGCCGGGCTGGAGAAGAGACTCGAGGGCTGGGCTGATGATGAGAAGGAGATGGCCAGGCTGGCAGAGGCTCTCGCAGTGGCGCAGAGGAATGCGGACGAGGAGTGGTGCATCGACCACTCGGCTCTCTCGGAGAGACAGGAGAGGCTGGCCAAGGCGGCCGCAGAGATGCGCTGTGTGCTGGCTGGAGTGGAGAGGAGACTGCGGACCGCGCCCGCGGAGGCGGCCGAGACGAGCGGAGTGTACATGCACAAGCTGGCACTGCTCCACCAGGGACACGAGAGGATGGAGGGACTGAAACAGACGGTGAGGCACATGGACGGGCTGGTGGAGGGAGTGGAGAGGGTGAGCACCGAGTGGACCAAGGCCGCCAACCGAGTCGTCTATGAGAGGTGGGTGGAGAGTGGAGAGACATGGGACTGATGGTGAGTGGTTGGATTGAATTGCCATTGCAGGCAGTTGGTGGAGCAGGGCTCGGCGTCTCTGTCTCTCGACTGTCGGGAGCTGTCGAAGGACTGCGAGGAGATGCGTGAGTGGTTCTCGGAGGAGATGGACAGGATGCACACTGCCATCCAGCACGTCGAGAAGCTCGCACAGGTATGCGATGGTATACTGAAAAGGTGAACATGATGTGAATTGAGGTGTCGACCATGACATGGGTTCCGTCGGCCGCTGTGCCCACGGATGATGTGCTTCTGTTTGTGCAGACGATGTACAAGGCATGTGTGGATGGGGAGGAGACGTGGTCGGAGGCCAAGTGCATGGAGCGAGTGGAGCGGCTGGCGAAGACTGTGGGCGAGTGTGGGGCGGAGAATGTGCTCAGGTGGCTGTCTGGCCTGGTGGCCAGTGTGTCGGTCGGCCTGCTCCCCGCCGGTCTCCTCGAGGCCACTCAGCTCGCCGCTATCGCCCTCCAACTCTTTGCCGCACTCACTGCCGCCGTCTCCCGCGCTCTTCAGGTGAGATATTGCAAGTGTAGTGGATTTTATATATCTATGTTGAGGCTGTGGCTGTGTTGTACCACAAGGTGCTGTCGCTGACGTTCCATCTGTTCGAGAAGGGATACGTGAACACGATCCCCAAGGAGGAGAAGTGCGAGGACGGAAATGGAAGAGAAGGAGAGGAAACAGGCAAGTCGAGCAGAGTAGAAAAATAGTAAAGATGTGTGTATAGAATAATAGTGGTGTGTCTAGGTTCGGGCGGTGGTATGGGCGAGGGTCAGGGTGCAAAGGATGTAACGGACGAGATGGAGGAGACGGGACAGATCGAGGGACTGCAAGACGAGGAGCCGGAGGACCAGACCGGAGCCAACAACGACAACGAGAGGCCCATTGGTGCGTGAAAAAAATGATTGATCGGGAATTGAGTCGTTGTTCAGACATGGAAGACGACTTTGCTGAGGAGCTGCAAGATCTGGACAGAGAAGAGAAGGACGAGAACGAAAAGGATGACGAGGATGAGAAGGAGGAGGAGCAGCCTGAGACGGAGGATCAGATCGGAGACGTGGAGCAGCCTGACGAGCAGGAGGTGGATCCGAAGCTGTGGGATGAGGAACAGGAGGAGGAGCAGCAGAAGGATCTCGACCAGAACGACCAGGGAGCCGATAACAAGACACAGGAGATGGCTGCCAAGGAAGACGAGGCTCAGGAGGCGGCGGAGGAGAAGCAGGAGCAGGAACAGGGAGAGGAGGAGAACAAGGCGGAGGAGGAGGAGGGCGAGAAGGAGGACGCGGATATGGAGAACCAGGACGAGAGGGACAGGGAGGACGACGGAGAGGAGACGGACCAGATGGCAGAGCAGGAGGGCAAGGACGAGATGGATAAGGTGGGCTGAGTGGGAGGGATATTGTATTGATTGATATTGATTGGTTGCAGAACGAGGACGGTGACGATGATGAGGGAGAGGAGAACGACATGGACATGAATGAGGACGAGAAGCTGGACAAGGAAGACGGAGATGAGGAGAATGAGGAGAAGGAGGGAGAGGGGGAAGAGGAGATGGAACAGGACGAGGACGAGGTGCTCAACGCACAGAACGAGGAGAGCGACGAGGGAGAGAACGAACAGGAAGAACAGGCAGACGCCGTCGAGGAGGGCAGTGGAGGACAGAAGAGGGAGCAGAAGGACAAGGAGGAGGAGGGGGCTGGTGGAGCAGAGGAGGACGAGGAGATGGATGAGGAACAGAAGATGGACGATGGAAAGGGCACCAGTAAGGCTGACGACAAGGGAGACGATGGAAAGCCGGCCGAGGCCGTGCAGAAAGAAGGGGAGACGGAGGATGAGGAGGCTGAGGCTGAGGAAGAGAAGCAGAAGGGCGAAGGAGAGGAACGGAGGGAGCTGGCGATGGATGAGCAGCAGGTGGAGGAGCAGGCAGAGGAGGGCGAGGGAGACGAGATGGACAAGGGCGAGAAGATGCAACACGACAACGTGGCCGAGAAGCAGATGGTCGGAGCGGGTACTCTCGAGGAAGCACGCCACAACAGAACGGAACAGAGGAAGGCACACAACAAGCGCAGACAGCCCATCCAGGTATGAGTGTGACGTCATCGAGAGTAGTATGAATACTTGATTACAGACGACCGAAGAGGACGAGGCGATGGGAGAGGGTGAGATTGCGGAGGAAGGAGAGGGAGAGGTACTGAAGGCGGAGATTCATCTCGCAGCAGAGGACATGTTCCAACTGGCGGAGGAGGTGACCAAGGAGCTGGTGGTGGGAGACGCCGTCGACGACGACGAGAAGCCGAAGAAGAGGGAGCAGAAGGAGCAGGGAGAGAGGAGCAAGGAGGAGCTGGACAAGCAGTGGATGGAGATGGCACGCTCTGTCGGCATCCTGTCTGCTGAGCTGGCTGAGAACCTGCGACTCATCCTCGAACCGCAAAGGGCTACCAAACTGCAGTGAGTGGGCGGCGTGTGGGGTTGTCGTTGATCTACGATTTGTACTAGAGTAGTGTACTTGCACTTGCAGGGGCGACTACCGGACTGGCAAGCGGCTGAACATGCGTCGTCTGATCCCGTACATTGCGTCCGAGTACCGGAAGGACCGTATCTGGATGAAGAGGACGAAGCGCGCACAGAGGGACTACCAGGTGCTGGTAGCTGTCGACGACTCTGCGTCCATGAACGAGAACGGAATCCACCAGGTGAGTGGCAGCTCTGCGAACACGACACACCTACTAATTTGGCATATTAATTTTGATATGGTATAGCAACAGCAATACATCCCTATATGTTGAATGAATGTGTTGTTATTTAAAATAACAAGGATATTTAGGTGACGTGTGAGTCGGTGTGTGTGTTGGACGACGCTCTCCGTCGCGTGGACGCGGGAGCTGTGCAGGTGGTGTCGTTCGGAGACTGTGTGCGCACCCTCGTCCCCTTCGGAGAGACCGCCAGTCCCGGACCACAGCTACTCAAGAAGTGCGTACTGTTCGTATTCCACGGTTTGATTGTTTGCCTGTTTAGTCTGTGCTTCGAGCAGTCGTCGACGGACCTGCTGGATCTGCTGCAGACTGCGCGCAACGAGTTGGATGCGGTGCGCGGGCCGACCAGCGAGCAGCTGCTCATCATCATTTCGGATGGAAGAGGCGCACTCGCACAGGGAGCCGACAAGGTGGGAGAGGAGAGCAAGGGGGGAGCTATATGTGTTCATGTCAGGTTCGCGCGGCCCTGGCGGCGCTGCAGAATGTGACCGTGTTGTTTGTCATCCTCGATTCTGGCAGTCAGTCCATCAACGAGCTCTCGGTCAGTCATCATTGGTTTAGTTGTGATTCACATCATTGGTTTCAGGTAGCGTCTTTCAAGAACGGCGGTGTTGTGCTGACCCCGTATCTGTCGCTCTTCCCCTTCCCCTTCTATGCTGTCGTCAAGGTTTGTTGGAAGTAGTGAAAGGATATGAGTGAAATATAGCTAATATCACTTTTCAGTCGATCACCCAACTGCCTTCGGTTTTGGCTGAGTCGATTCGACAGTGGTTCGAGATGAGTGTCAGTCACAACATGTGAGGAGTTAGATGAAATTGTGCATTGTGTATTGATCAGAGTGTATGATTATCGTTATTCGAATAGTGTTGAGTTTCCATGATTGTTACACTTCCGTTGTTGGTTATTTGCTTTCATATATTCTTGTTTCCTATTCTTGTCAGTGTTGTATGCGTATTTCATCTGGCCGTGAGTGCGCACGACGACATTGGCAAATTGAGTTGTTACCGATGTTTGGTTAGTTGATTGATATGTTGCATTGTTACCTTGTTGTTTCAACTTGTTGAGTTATTGCGTTTGTAGAATAAATCGTTTTTGTTCAAGAAATCTTGTTAATGTTTTTCAAAGAGCTCCTCTACATTTCGTGTGTAAACTACGATTACCATACGAGCATAGAAATTAATTTTTTTTCATAATTGAACCATGCCATGTATTAAAAATAACTGAACTTTTTATGTATATTATCTAGAGGACGAAAAGTGCGGTTGGATTGTGTTTTTGGGAGCTCTAAAGCACACTCTAAATAAATTCGTATTCGATTCGAGGAAAAAAACGTTTCCGCGCTCTTGTATGATGTATTTTAGAACTTTCGTGACCTAGTGTAGAAATTGTCAGCTAGGTAGCTGCTCGCTTGCATCTATTCTGTTTTTGTTATGTTTCTTTCACTATTTTTGTGAATAACATCTTTGCGTTCAGATGCCGAAGAAGTTTGCGGGCGAGAATTCCAAGGCCGTAGCTGCCCGCGCCAGGAAGGTTAGTCTCTTTGATCTGTTCGCAAATCCTTGTTCTCCATTTTCGGCCTTTTGTTTTCCATTTTGGGTAATTGACTTTGTGTGTACTTGAACATGTTTAGGATGAGGTGAAACGGACGGAGGCAGACAAGAAGCAGAAGGCAGCCGAGGACGCCTACTGGGCCGATGACGACAAACACGCCAACAGGAAGCTGCAGCGCAAGGTGCGTCGAGTCGTACGTACATGTGTTAGATGTATTGACTTGGTTGACTGAGATTGGGATGATTTGAGGAGGAGGATGAGCGGAAGCGTGCGGAGGCTGCGAAGCGTCGCGCGGAGCTGAAGAGCGCTGCTGACGAGGAGATGAAGGCGCTCACCGCACAGAACGAGAAGGCCGCCGCCGCCGCTGCACAGGCCAAGGTGGGTTGGTGTGTGTGTGTGTGTGTGTGTGTGTGCGTGTGTGCGTGTGTGCGTGTGTGCGTGTGTGCGTGTGTGCGTGTGTGCGTGTGTGCGTGTGTGCGTGTGTGTGTGCGTGCGTGTGTGCGTGTGTGTGTGTGTGTGTGTGTGTGTGTGTGTGTGTGTGTGTGTGTGTGTGTGTGTGTGTGTGCCACTCTATGTGATATGGCAGGTGACGCGCGCGGCGATCGAAGCCCGCAAGGAGGCGGAGGCGAAGGCTCGCGCCGAGGAAACCAAGGCCGCCGCCCTCAAGAACAAGAAGATCGAGGTACGTGGACACGGTATGATTACAATTCCCATATCGATTGATAGCGTGTGTTTGTAGGTGATGGGCGAGCTGAGCGAGAACGTGAACCAGCTCACCGTCCAAGAGGAGACCGCCACCAACGTCGACGAGGTATGTGTTCTCTTGCCTTTGTGTTGCTGGGAGGTCATTCAAAACTTACACAAATGGAGAAAAAACTGAACTGTCGGTGTGTTAACTGATGTTTTATATATGTCAGTCTGTACATTCTTGCAGGCTATCGAAGTTCTGGGCGCAGTCGAGGTCTCACCGGATAAGCACCCGGAGAAGAGGATGCGCGCCGCGTGGCAGGCATTCGAGGTACGGAGAGGAGAGAGAGAGAGAGAAGACATTGGCGTTGCAGGACGAGCGTCTCCCGCAATTAAAGAAGGAGAACCCGATGGCTCGTCTGTCGCAGCTCAAGCAGATGCTGTTCAAAGAGTGGCAGAAGAGCCCCGCCAACCCCAAGGTTGCAGCAGCCATGGCCTGAACGCAGGTAGATGCTCCCTAGTACAGGCGCACATGAACCTACCTGTTTCATAATCCTTAGATTCAATCCAGAGTACTCTTCTACAATCTAGCCACGAGATGGACTGTTCGGGTGCGCAATTTGTTGTTTTCCTTGTATTTATGTTTGTTTCGAGTTGCTCCAACCCGGTATGTTCTTCGAGTATTTTGGTGTTTTTGGTATAAATAATTTTCTATATTTATGCGATGGGTATTGTTGCGATGCGTTCGGTGACGCTGGAATATCTTGATTTTTAAAAATGTATGGTTACATCTTTGTTGTCGTTGAGATGGTGCGTGTGTGTTTGACTGGTGAGGAGGCGGTGGAGTACTCTGTGTCGGACATCCGGTCGATGACGCGGGACGAAGTGCTGCTGGCCGTCACCAAGAGGGAGCCCACCCCCCGCATGAGTCAGTCCATGCAGCGTGTGTCTATTGTGTGTGTGTCTACTGTGTGTGTGTCCTCGTGCAGAGCTGTTGTTGTGTGGGCGCGCCGTCCCCGCCGGTCCCCTCTCTGCTGTCGACATGGACGACGATGACTGCCTCCGCATTGTCGATCAGGTAAGGGATTGTACTTTCTGTACTCCCTTCATTTTTCTCTTATCTTTCGTTTATCCATAAATTAACTTTCTTTGAATACTGTCTAGGACGCTGACGCGTCGTCTTCGTCTGGTCCTTCCGCTCTGGACACTGTGAAGTTGGCCGAGTGCCGCCGCCTTCTCGATGCCATGCAGCGCAGCGAGAACGGATACGTGAGTCGCCGAGGGAGTGAGCCAGACTCGCCGTCTGATTGCTGACGGATCGCATCTTGTGCCACCGATTGATTTCTTTTGTAGTGTTTTTCTTGGTTCCAGGCTATGGCTATGCTGATGGAGTCGATCAGCGCACCCGGGCATGTGCAGCGGTGGGTTATCGACTGATTGATTGGTGTTTGTTACCTATTGTTCCAGATACACAGTCGAGTTCCCCGAGCTGGCGGCGGATCCGGCGGCGACTCGCCTCATCTCGGACTACTTCCTCATTGCTGCCGTGATCGGAGAGGACGACGACAAGGTATTGATTGATAATAATTGATTGATTAATTGATTGATTGATTGTAGACGAACGCGTTCCTTTCTGCGCACCCGTCGGTGGTTCCGGCGGTGCACCGTCTGCTCACCACGCAGCGCCCTGGCGGCAAGAGACCGCCCACTGGACGACAGGTGGGCAGCCAGCAACCAGTGCGCATCGATGCTATTGCATTCGTTTTTAATCGCGAATTCGTCTCGTTGTGTGGTAGTGTGTTGTGTGATTGGTGTGACGCAGGCTGGTGCTGGGGCGCCTGCGAACGACGTGCCCGCCCGCGCGCAGCCCATCACCTCGGAGATGCTGCAGAATGTGGGTGGAGAGAGAGGAAGGGGGAGGGATGATTGATGGTGAGCGTGTTGCAGGCCCTGGCGCTGGCTCTGGGGGGTGCGGGTGGGTCGGGTGGTGCCCCTGCCGCGGCCCCGCCTCCCGCCCCTGCTCCCGTCGTCGACACGGCTGCACTCAGAGAGAGGTCGCCAGATCACAAGGATTATCTCATGCTTGTTCCGTGTTCAGATACTCTGCGCAGCTCTCTCAGCTGTCCGAGTTTGGCTTCTCGGAGGAGGGTGTGAACGTGCGTGTGCTGGAGTCTACGGGGGGCAACGTGGAACTAGCCCTCGAGCTGCTGCTCGAGATGCGCGAGGCTGAGATGCAGTAGGCAGGCTGTAGCCCGCCCATCCCTCCTTCCCGCCTCCTTTCATTGGCCTTGTGTGATTAACTTATTGTGTTTGTTCTGTGACTACTTGGGATTGTAAATGAATGTTTTACGGTTAGGTGTGTGGGAACAAGTTCAGAATTGTGAAGTTTATTCTTTTCTATTGACTAGGTGCTACCATTTTGGTGGTCCGATCCACTCTGGTCTAGTGAGATGATCGATGGACACTCCTTTTGCGAGTTCAACTTGGGGCAGTTGCGAGTAGGGAGTGACGTCGAATGGAACCGGGTTGATGGAGCGATTCCGGATCTCCTGAACGGATGAGACTGGTTACGAAAACAGACTCACTTTGAAGAGGCACATGAGAGCTGCGGGCTGGTATTCGAGGTAGAGCTTATGGGCGATGAAGTGTGGTTGTTGGAGAAGTATCGGCACCGCATCCACTCCGAACACGCAAGAATCCTTGTAGAGACGCCCTGCAATACAGACTGTCGAAACTTTGGTTGTTTCTAATCTGATCCCCTTTCTGGAAGTGAAATGGTTACCGTAGCATCGCGGTCCACCGGCCCAGACTTGGTATCGAGCGACGTAGTAGTTCCAGTGGGGGTTCATGTGAGCTTGGATAGGCCTGCGAGAGAGTGTGCGGACATTGTGTTGTGTATGTTGTGTGCGTACCCTCTCTTATTGGGTTTTGCTGTGAGACGCTGTCGGTTTTCGTCTTGTTGAATGAGGAATTGCTCGGCGTCGAATCCGCCAGGCACGCGAAGCTCTGCAATGTCAAAGAGAGGATGAGGGCCAGTGAAAGAAGGACGAGAAGCTTTGAAATGATTGCTCTTGTGTGTATTGTCGTTACCTTCGGGATGCCCAAACATGGTGGCCCAGAGACTCTCATCCGGGATGGATGTGCTGCGAAGGAACTTCATCAGGTTTCTCGTGACGTCAGCGTTGCTGAAACGAGAGTTAGAGCGGGTGAGAGAGAAACAATATCCACCATATTGTTTTAGCAGCGGCGCGAGGTATGAGAGCCGAGAGAGACGATTTGAGGAGACTGATCGGAGGATGGGTATGCTGAATACGCTGATTACGACAGTGGAAATATGTGTGAGGCATGCGACATTAAGTATTAGAATGAAATGTTTTGTTCATCATTAGATCGATATGACGAAAATGCGGATATCTAGAATACCTTTTTGTAAAGTCTCCAGGGTTCAAAGTGTTCGACTCCAATGTTGACTGTGTCATTCATTGCTTGGCAGGCACGCACCATCTCCAGATTGGTGCGTAGAGGAACGTCCACCCCAGCAAGCACCTGTCAGACTCCCTCTCTCCCTCCCCCTCTCTCTCTCCCACTCTCTCTCCCTCTCTCTTCCTCTCTCTCTCATTCCATCACTCACTTGAAAATACTTCCAATCAGATCTCAGTCCGGTGAGCAATTTGAGCGTGTTATAGATAGCTTGAATGATAGCAAAAGATCCCCACTCTACGGCAGCAGCACGCTGCAAATAGAAACCATGAGGGGAAAGAGAGAAAAAAAAGAGAAAGAAAGAGAGGGGGAGGAGAGAAGACGCACAATAACGCGAATGTTCTTGTAGCATGACTTGAGCGACATAAGCAGTGTCCTCGTGTCGGAATCAGCATTCGTCGGAATAGCGATGGCGTATTCGTTCTGAGGATGGTAGAAGGCAGCTAGTTGCAACAGAGCCTGAGTCATACATCATCTCATGTTCTCACTCTCAATCTCTCTCTCTCTCTCTCTCTCTCTCTCTCTCTTGTCTTTCCTCTCGTGTTCATAACTCTCTATCCTATATGTATCCTCCCTCCCCCCTCTCTCTTCTCCCCCACATCTCTTTCCAAACCTGCACAGGGGCACTGTATATGAGCAGTCCATACGCGAGTGGATACTCCTTTTCCTCCTCTGACAGAGGCGCCTCGCGAAATGAGAACAGCTTCTAGAGTTGAATACGTTAAGAAAGAAAACTGACAAGAAAATGAATACTTTGAAATCAGCGCAACGATCCGTCGATGCGAGCAGGTGTTCTTTGATCGAATCCGCGTCGAACTTCCACTCCTTCGCTGCGGACAACGCCTTCACGTTCACTTGTTTGATGCCTGAACGACATATGATTTGCGAAATTCGTAATGTGATTTCAGTAGATAGTAGCCTGGTACCTTGACAGTCAATCTGCACACTGTCGAGGATGTCTCCCACAGCCACCTCTCTCTTCTCCCCCACATCAGTCTCGTATTCATCATAGTAATCCGCAGCTTGCAGACTGGGTCTAAATTACAATTCATTATTTCGAAGCAAATAATAATAGTGCTAACGACATACTCGGATCTGCTGAGAAACCAGTACACAGTGAGAAGAGCCGGCACGATTAGGAGGAAGTCGAGTCTGCGAGGACGGCACCACTCAACAAGACTCTCTCTCTCTCTCTCTCTCTCTCTCTCTCTCTCTCTCTCCTCAAAAGAAACATAAACATACCATGGTGGATGAGATTCATGTATACATCTGACCAATACTGCCTCTGATCTCGGTGTATTGGTGATGTGGCGCAATATTGCAAATCGCAATCCATTCTCTCCATTGTCGCCACAGCTACTCTCCATTTCATGTGAGTCAAAAATTATGAGATAGAAATTTATTACTCTAACAGTATATACAATACAACTTTACAAATCATATATCACATAAAAACGTGAAACGGGTAGGAAAGAAAAGGCTGAAACGAACGCACACCCGCAATCTCTCTCCAGTTGAACATACAAAATGAGGTGAGCAGTGTCTAAACAGCGACAACGACAAGAGAAATACCCGTAGGGAAGTGAGAAGTGACAGGGGAGGGCGACAATACCGAGAGTGTCAATGACAGACTGACAGACTGACATGTGGCAGAGTGACAGTCGTGTCAGCACCGGGGGAATCCATGCTTGCCTAGGTCGGCTCGGCTCTCCTTCTCCAATAGATCTGTGTGTATATGGGTGTAGAGGGGAAAGCGCTCGGCGCGAACCACACGGTACTTGAGAGAACTCAAGCCGTCGCTCCGCCAACGACGCCCAGTCGACTTCATCAGCTTGAAGCGACACCTCAAACAAACACAATCTCTCTCTCTCTCTCTCTATGCTTGTCTCTACTCACTTGTTGACCGGATTCTTCGTCTCCTTCTCGTGTTTGATCATCTTGTAGCGCGCAATCTGCGGCGGATAGCGCGAGATCTTGTAGCCAGCGTATGACACTCTAAAGAGGGAGGCGATGAGAGGGGGGGGGGAGATGGCTGGGACCACGAACCTCGCGCTGAGATCATCGTCCTCGCCGCCCCATCCCCAGTAGTCGTTCGAGAACCCATTGATCCTCTCCACCTGCTCCCTTGTCAATGCACTGATCCCACCAAATATGGATCCGTATGGAAGTCTGGAACACCAAACACAGTTGTCACCATAGCACAGACTACAACTCGGCTCACTTGTAGTCGAACTTGTCTATGGCGACGCTCATGTGTCGTGGCTGTGCGGGACACGAGTACATGTTCCTGTCGTCCTCTGGTAGCAGATCTACGTCGTGGAACACGAAACACTGCCACGGGTAGGCACGCAGCGCCTCCACGTATCTACAATTTCAAGCCTCACATATTTCAATTTACAAAACAATAATTAAAATTAGTAGTGGATAGTGGATACATCAATCAGATTCTTTACTCACCCGACATTCATGAGCTTGGCGCGATTGAATGTCTGGTTGGCAATTTGTTCGACGATGAATATGCCATAGTCGAGTTGTTGCTTTGTGAGAAGGCGGTGCAGGTTGTGTAGCATCACTCGCAGGTGGTCCGGCCTGCAATTTCGTTAATAATCCTTATATTGTCAGCACGCCTCTGTTTTTGTACCCTAACTACAAAGTCCCAATCATAGCATCACTTTTTGCGCAATAAACACTCGACGCGAAACGCGCGCCGCTTTTCTCACATAAACAATCGGATCGTGACTCGTACGGGAAAAGCTCAATATCCAATCGTTATAGGTGTCATAACCATAATTCTACAGACACACATGTATGCCAATCACCAATCATCAACGACGGATGCATCATGCACCAATCGGAATTTCCGAGACCAAAATGATGGAACGCAGCACATCTGGCTTATTTTCCGGGACATTATGTGTGTCGGGATCGAAGTAGGTCAAAGGTGAGATGGATGATCTAAGTGACTTGCAAAAGTGGTGCGTATGTTGTGAACACACCGAGAACATCGCACCATGAATATGAGATGTTACAAAGTGCCACGTCTACCATAAAAGTTTAAGAAACATACAGCTCTCATAACACTCTCCTTTCACTGTTCACTTTATCCAAGCACTAGTCAGCAACTAACAACCATCTGTCTTTCAATAATGTTGAGAAAGTTTTTTTTAACAATGCAACGTACCTGTCTCTATAGGGCACGACGACTGCGACCCTATGCCTGGCTGCGCACTGTGTCGGCTGACCATGCCCCCCAGAGTGCACTCCCGGATAGAGAGCAGCCAGCTCCGAGAAGGGAGGCGCATCCAGAAACACACGCAGAGGACCCACCTACACAAGTAATCAATCAATCGATCAATCAATCAATACTCACTAGTCCTGGCGGTGTGCTGTTGCAGGGCGCGAGCCCCGATGGCTGTACTTGCATAGCAATCTCGGTCATCGAATCTACAAATATCTACAATCCACATTTTCCATTAGTGTTATTTCTCTGCATCAACATTTATAAATCGACAAACCCTCCCCTAAGCTTCGTACAATCCAAATCCTAATCGAGTAAGTAATCAGTAAACTATACCTACATTACAGGTAGAGGTAAACAACGTTTCGTAATGTGTCATAATACGATATGCTGTGGAAACATGAGTGAGATGTATTTTGAACAATAGGAGAGAGGGAGAGGGAGAGAGACGTACCGTTGCTTGGATGAGACTCGTCGAGCAACCGATGCAGGGCCGTCATGTTGAAGGTGGTAGGAGGAGTCGCCGTGTTCATCATCACCTCAACATATTGCTCTCTCTCCCTCCCTCCCTCCCTCTCTTTCTCTCTCTTTCTTTCTTTCTCTCCCTCTCTACCCACCTCTGTGATCAGCTCTCCAGTAGAATACGTCTTCTCATAACTGAACATGTACGCCAGAGAGTCAGAGTTGTACGTGAACGGTGACTTAAAAAATATCATCAATCTCACCTAATGGCAGTAACGTCATCTAATCCCCACCTCGCTGATGATGACATGCAGCGTTGCACCCACAACGAGCAGACCGATGATGGCCTTGATTCGGTGGTGCACCATCAGAGGGCGTGGTCTCGGGGGGCGGTACCCGCTCAGAAAATCATTATCTACCTGCGATGGAGAAGAAAAAATGAGACGTGCGAACGACAAACGTCACTGAAAATAATGAAATAACATTTAAAAGACATAAAATGAGCATATTAGCGTGTTTCATAGTTGCTATTTCAGAAAACGCGAGAAACGTATGGTGCCAATTAGAAAACGGAAAACAGAGCTCCCAGTGCACATAGACGCGCCAATACACCAAGGGTCAGACCACGAGACAGAGGAGGGAAAGAGGGAAAGAGAGGAGGAGAGAGAGGGAGAGCGTCAATGACACTGAGCGGAAGCGGGAAAGAGAATGGGCGATGCTGTGGTGGAATGTGACAGCAGAGAGAGAGAGAGAGAGAGAAGAGAGAGAGAGAGAGAGAGAGAGAGAGAGAGAGAGAGAGAGGGGCGGTGGCAAACGCGCCCTTTGCATATGTTATACACGCATCTGCCGACCCGCGACACAAACGTCGTCCCTCCCTCTCTCTTCATCCCTCTGAAGACGCTCTCATCGATTCAAATTCTGATGGGTGGTATACTGCGTACCTATACACAATGCGAAAAAATCCGAGCAATCTCGGTGAGTGAGAGAGGGTATTTTGTATTGCATGGATATGGGGAGGGGAGCCGCGAATGTTAATGATCAATACGAGTAGCAATCATGGAGAGGGGAGGTGAAATTGGAGAGTGTGTGTGTGGCGTGGCGCAGACTCACGGGAAAGGAATATGTAAACACTATACACTAAATGCTACTAAACAACGAGGAAAGAGTGTGTGGTGTGTGTGTGTGTGCGTGTGTGTGCGTGTGTGTGTGTGTGCGTGTGTGTGCGTGTGTGTGCGTGTGTGTGCGTGTGTGCGCGTGTGTGCGCGTGTGTGCGCGTGTGTGTGCGTGTGTGCGTGTGTGTGTGCGTGTGTGTGTGTGTGTGTGTGTGTGTGTGTGTGTGTGTGTGTGTGTGTGTGTGTGTGTGTGTGTGTGTGTGTGTGTGTGTGTGTGTGTGTGTGTGTGTGTGTGTGTGTGTGTGTGTGTGTGTGTGTGTGTGTGTGTGTGTGTGTGTGTGTGTGTGTGTGTGTGTGTGTGTGTGTGTGTGTGTGTGTGTGTGTGTGTGTGTGTGTGTGTGTGTGTGTGTGTGTGTGTGTGTGTGGGTACACAACCATCAACAAGCGGCGCGAAATGGAGACGAAGCAAGAGAGAGAGGGAGAACGAGAGAGAGAGAGAGAGAGAGAGAGAGAGAGAGAGAGAGAAGAGAGAGAGAGTGAATGTAGGATGAGATGAGAGGGGGTAGGAGGATCTACCGTACGTGATGATGATGCGGCTTTCTCTCTCTCTCTCTCTCCCTCGACGGAAAGACAAAGGCCGGGGTGGCATCAGCGCCACTCAGCCGCCGCTAATTCAAAGTGTGCTCGTCACCAAGCGACAAAACGCCTGGGGGCATAAGAAGTTGCATGCCTGGGGCGGTCGTGTGACCGACTAATCGTTTCCAACAGCGCCGCACACACACGTGAATATTATACAATTTCGGGGAGCGTCGCTTCTTTCGAAAAAAAAACGATTACTAACGATTACTAATTTGCGGCGCACACAAAACATGTCGCGTCTCCGCTCCATTCAGAGAGCAGCAGCCACAATACACTCGAATACTCGGTCGAGTGTGGAATATGAAACCAGTATCCGGATGTGTAAGGCCGCCAGGTGACAACAAGTGTTCGCAACTTGGCCGCAGAAGGGAGAGAAAGAGTGGTTTTTCGTATCTGGGTCGGTCAACGCTGGCGGGTATTCAGCGGAGGGAAAGAGCGGGAGAGAGAAATCGCTTTCACACTCGTTCGCACATCCCGCGTTTCTATTTCTTCACACATTGCTAACTACGAGGAAAGGAGGCACACCTGTTGAGTGACAGAGTGGCGCCAATAAATGAGGTTGTCTGATACTCAGGGGAGGGAGAGGGGATGATCGGGGATGAGCGGAGGGCGATGGATAATCGAGTGAAAGATGAGCGATGTCTAATTAGCATGCAGACACTCACCACAATGAGAAAGAAAGAGAGAAAGAGTGCGAACACATGTGTCGCAGTGAACTGATAGCATCGCTTTCTTATCGGGGTGTGTATCATCTGTAGACAAATAATTGTGCGTCACGTCACACCTCAGAAGGGACTGTTCGGAACGTGGAATATAGTGACTCCAGATGGTACGCACAACGACATATATGTAAATGCAATAGCATTATTATGCGATCACGAAAAACTGCTCTCGCTGGCACATAAAAGTAACGACCGGCTGGCATCTACATCGACATTGTCGAGCGTGATATTACAAGACACTGTTAAACGTCATGAATAACAACATCATGATAGGAGACAAATAAGAACCACGTAAAAACAACAAACTGCATCAGCTGATTCATTCACGCAAACTATTTGTCTCCCTCTCTGTTGGTGCGCACGGCTAGAAAAAAGGTCCATACAAATAACGAAAGAGTCACACCGATGGTATGTACGCCATGATTCTCGATTCATGTAAATCAATAAAAATAACAACATTTGTATCAAAATTAAATTTTTAAAATTATCTATAAAAAAAGTTTGACTAAACTTCGTGACAATCAGGGAAATCGCTAGGGGTGCAAATTCATAGAAAGGGCGCGAAACGGACTCACCACGCTGCCATTGCCCGCCAAAAATCCTACTCTCTCACTGCGCGCGCTGCCATCGTCGTTTCTCTCACTATTACCTACATTTCTCATCTGAATCACTTTATTATTGATCTCTATCTCTCTATCCCAATTGTGTTCAACGGATTCGTATCACGCTTGTTGACCCATCATGCATTATCACAACACATTAAAATGTCAGTATTCTGTCAAATTAGTTGACATGTACTTTCCCGCGCATTTCGTGTTTTCGTGAAAACAAACAAACAACTATTGTTACTGTTGTATATTGTTCGCTTTTAAACATAATCAAACATATGCCAGTGTGGATGAGCGAGATGGATGAACCAACGTCGTCTCACATGCTCTCGCCGGGACTCGATGAAGACCACCTCATTGTCGTCAAAGCGAGTTTCAAACACTCGCCTAACATCACTGTGTATCATATAATTGTTCATACAATTTATATGCATTATAATCTCATGTTTATTTGTAGGAAGAAGCCCCTATGATGTACGAGACTGTGATACCGCACGCCGACCAAGAGCAGATTATCGAATCACCTGTAAGTAGATAAGTTTACTATAATGCTCAGTTAAATGTGACGTCGATATTTTGATTTAGTAACTAACTCATATGTATGATGCTATTTGTAGCCGTCTGACGAGTTCCTCGCCGTTTGTAAGACGATCGCTGAAGACATGCCGCACTCACTCATTCTCTCTGCATGGGAACAGTACGACAAGATCAGTCAGCAGTGCGTACTCGAAGTGAGTTGTGTACGTTTTGTTTATCTAACGTCAATACGCCAGGGTACTGGGTGTTCGTACTTTGCGTGCTGCATCTACATTGCCATGTGCCTGACAGGCAAGGTCGGGAAGCCGGCAGAGTACAAGTATTCTCTCTCTGATATCATCGCCGTATGCAAGCTCAGGTATGCCTCATCCATGCCTAAAAATCAGCATTGTCATCTAGCTGTTGAATTTCCCGCCAAATCTCGTTTCAGTCCGCTTGACTTTTTCGACAAACTTAACAAGTGGGTGGATATGTTGGCGGGCCCGAGGCGCCTTCTCGATCAGGCTAACAGGATTCAGGTAAGGTACTTACAGTAGACAGATTAGATTATCGTATACCTATGTCACGTATATGCAGAATTCTCTGGCGATATCTGCGGTCGTCTACAAGAAGTTGTTGCCTGTGTTCCGTCGCGTGTTTCTTCTGAACGAGGATGGAGACCGGAAGCCTTCCACCTACGCACTCTTCCAACTCGTCTGGCTGCAGTTCCTCATTCTCAAGAGTCAGTATTCTCATGTTGATTTGTTTTTTGTCCTAGTATGGCGTATGAAACATATTCGATTCGACTGTTGATGTTTAAGAATCGCTGACGTCACACGGCACCGGCGACGACCTGATGAACTGTTTCCACGTGCTGCTGTGCTGCGTGGATATGATCTACGAGGATCTAACCAAGGAGGGCGTCGAGCACTGCATCAATCCAGAATTCTGTGAGTATAGGGTTACTGTTTTTGGTTATTGATTAGTCCATTTGAAACGCAATTATTCAGCCAAGCTTTTGGCGGAATCGGAGGAGTCTGCGTTGGAGTGCATGTGCAGAATGTTCGAGGGAGTCGTCCTAGATGCCAAACATCTCAAGCAGCACTGGTCAGTCCCCTCTCTTCTCTCTCCCTCTCTCCCTCTCCCCTCTTGCTCACTCTCTTGTTGCAGGTTCACCAAGAAGGCGCCTACTATCCTCGAGTGCGAGCGTCCTCTCAAGCTCTCCGATAACATTGACATATACATGTGAGTCGTTTAATTCGTTTCCCGCCTCATCTCGTCGTGCATGATTTGCTTGCAGTGATCAGCTGAACGAGGCGTATTCTCTGCACCTGGTGAAGAGGGGCGAACTGGACGAGCGCATGTTCATTCCCGCCTCCGCCGGCATAGTCTTCGACGAGGCGTTTGATTGTGGGTTTGATGAGGTGATGGCTTGCTATGTGTTGTGGTTGTGGTTGCAGCCTCCGCGGTTGAACTGCTGCGTCGCGGCGGCCTGCGGGAAACGTCCCTCATCGACGCTGCTCTCCTCCTTCGCATGTCCACACAGTCTTGTCTCGAGAAACTCAGTACCGAGCCAAAGAACACCAACAAGAGGTACACTACATGTTTTCTCCTGCCCATGTCCATTCAACACAACTTTTACAATGTTTTGATTGTTTTGAAATGGGAATGTATTGATGGATGGCATTTGTCTGTTGCAGCTATGTGATCTCGGGCGACCAGTTCTGTCCTCTCACTCCCATGTCCATCCACCACAACAACATCAACAAGCTCAACTCTCTGATTGTGGCCGACGGCGGCCAGATGGCCAGCAGCAACTTAGAGCGCATGTTCATGGAGTACAGGTACGATTGTGATACTGTAGTTATACTGTACTCAGCATGGTACCGTACTGATTCAGGGACTCTCCGATCGCTGCGATAGCCCACGTGGCCGAGTCTCTGGGCGATCGATTCGAGCAGCGAGTGAGAGAAGAGGCGGTGGACAAGCCGGATCTGGATCCAGAGATGGCCGCCAATCCCACCAAGTACAGGGATACTGTCAGTCGATCGATTCGAGCTCCGTTTTTTCATGGAGTGTGATGTGGATGTCGAACACACCATTTTGTTCAGGTGCACTCCCTATTCTACCACATCATGGAGCGCATCGTTGGAATGGAGCGCGAGCGCAACCCCAGCAAAGATATAGAATTCACGGTTTGTATATTATATATTGATTGCAATATCGTTTATTCGTTATTAATTGTTGTATTTGAGAACGTGTTCCGGAAGGAGGACGTGGTGTGTGCGGTGTATACGGTGGCTGTGGAGCTGGTGCTCTTCTCGCATGACAGCCAACGCGCCTTCCCCTGGTCACTCGACACTATTCGCATATACGCAATCCAGTTCTACAAGGTACGGCGTTGTGTATAGATGAGTGTGTAAATGGGGGATACTGTAGTTTGATGTGTTCGCAGGTGATTGAGATAGTGATCCGGGCGGAGGCGAATCTGTCGCGGGAGATGGTGCGTCATCTGAACAGGGTGGAGGAGAGGGTGCTGGAGGAGCTGGCGTGGCAGATGGACAGCCCCCTGTGGGCGACCCTTTCCCGCAGGGCAGACGGAGTGCCGCCCTGCGAGAGCGTGTGGAGTGGACACGAACGGTGAGTAGGGAGAAAGGAGAGGGAGACACGGCCCCCCGCGCCTCGCCCCATCGCTCACCTCTCACTTGCAGCGGCCTCTCCTCCCACTACTCGCCCCTGAAGCGGCGTCGCCTGGACGATGATGGAATGGATATGCACATGCCCCATCCCTCTGCCAGCAGCATCTTCTTCCGCAAGGTAAGCGCCGCGTGTTTGGTACAACTTTTTCAGACATTTTCAGATCTACTTCCTTTCCTCGGTGCGTCTGTCAGATCTGTGCGATCGGATACGCATGGACGAGCGACAGCGGTGCAAGGTGGGAGACTGTGGAATGAAGATGGTCCAATATGCTGTATTGCAGGTGTGGACCCTCCTCGAGTATGTGCTTCGCACGGAGACGTCTCTCCTCGCCGGTCGCCACCTCGACCAGAATCTAATGTGCATTGTGTGAGTACTGTTGTTTAGAGGTTACTGTAGGTGTAGTAACATTTATTCGAATTTGTTATTCAGATACGTGATTGCGAAGATTACGAAGATGGAGGTGACGTTCCATCATATAATGGAGCAGTACCGGCATCAGCCGCAGGCGAGCAGCCGCGTCTACCGGGAGGTCCTCATCGACCCCAATGCCAGCAGGTGCGCATCGCATGCTCTCTCTCTCTCACACACACACACACCTTCTCTCTCACCCCCCCTCTCCCCCCCCCCTCTCTCTCACCTTCCCTCTCTGCAGCTCGCAGAGCAGTGACGACGGCGCGTCCCGGGACGGCGTGTCTGCGTCCCGCGGGCTGCGCAGTGGCTCTGCCGTGCCCGCTCCAGGAGTCGCCTCCGCCCCGCCCACCCCCGAACCACACCTTGAACACGCAGACCTCATCAAGTACTACAACCGAGTGTTCATCGGCAGGTATGTGACAGGGAGGGAGAGGGGTGTAGTCGGGTCACGTGTTGCGTTGCAGGGTCGAGGATGTGGTGATGCGGATCGAGTCGGGCAACGACCACGCCATCCAACTGCTCGTCATGCCCAACACACGCCCCGTCCACCAGTCCCCCGTCAAAGTACGCACACATTCGTGGCGGGACCCACACTGCATTTGAACCTCTTTCAGCGCTCTCTGGCCGAACGCGTCACTGTGCAACCGCTTCTTACAAATATCGATCGTATGCAGGGACGGCAGATCAAATACAACATAAACAGGAGTCCCAGCAAGGTGAGCAGAGGATCGGGATGCGGTAGCAGTATGATCATTTTGCAGGACCTTCGCCACATCAACCGCATGATCCAGTCAGTGCAGCGGGGCACAGTGTACGCTATGAGTGGAGGCGGTCTGCCTGCCGCGCGCGTCCTCTCCAGTGGCGGCGGCGGAGGGGGATTCCGCTTCTAGACACACACGGGTACTGTAGACTAGACATGCATGGGCTAGTCGAGTACTAGCCTTTCCCTCTTCCCATACCTCTCTCCCTGGCACGTCGCCGTTTTACTAACCCCCTCTGTGTGTGTTTTCCTGTACATAACACCGCGTCTGATTGCGCGTCGTTTTATGCCGACACCCACAGAGAAAGAGCCTTTATTGCGTTTTTTTTTGGTTTCTTATAGAGTGATTGTTGTTGTTTTGTTTTCTCTGCCCCCGTCCCCAGATGTGCACTCAGCCCCCTCCTCTCTCCCTCTCTCTTGTTTTCCAAAGTGTGAGAGTTTCTGAAACTCTGTCTCTAAGTTGTCTACGCTTCCACCTAGTGAACATAGCTATATCGTAGTATCGCATTTTCTTTTCTTTTTTTGGATTGTGTAATATCGAAATATCGTCTGTGTGTAACAGTGTAACCGTGTAAGATTTAGTCGAGTAATAAAGAGGTATAAGTTTTGTTGATGTGAATTTTGGGGAGAGGAACGGTATTCAGGACAGGCCAATGAATACGACAGGTCAATGAATGTGAGTAGTGATTGAAGTAACACTGGCTCGTCAAAATCACTTTGAGAACCGGAGAAAAACAAATGAATAACGCAATCCAATCCCTACAGAGCCTCTATGCAAATCAACGGAAAAACGTCTCATGTGTACCGACCTCGCTTTGCATATAGTTTACTTTTCACATTCTGATTTGTTTAAAAAAAAATCTTATTTCGATCATACATTGCCGTGTGGACCTCATCTACAATAGCGTCAATTTGATTATCCTTCCAGGCGCTCGATTCTTGAACGACGGTTCATCACGTGCGTCGTATGGATCCAGTAGAACATACGGGAAGTAGACAGAACGCAATCTATTTTATCCGCTCCTCATCTCTCACGCCATTTCCTCGTCCTCCTCGCTCATCTCTTGCGTGTGCAACGCGGGCTCCGGCGGCAGCAGAACAAGCCTCTCGATGTGACGACGCGCCACCATTATCAGACCAATGTTCCGCGGCTCGTCCGCACAACCGCGCCAGCGCTCCGTGCAACTGAAACTACCTGTTCAGGCTACCGTACACTCAACACAGTCTCTAAGTTGTCTACGCCTCCACCTAGTAAAGTACAAGATGATTGAAATGAAGAAGCCAACTGACCCCTGCATGACAATGTTGGGATGGCAGTCAGTGCAGACGAGGATTCCATCGATCAGTCTGCCGTCGCTCAACTCGACACGCATTCGACGCCGCATGTATGCAGAGACTGCGAGGGAGGCCGCCTCCGACATACTACAAACACCACTACAGCACATGCAACACATACACACATAATCACATCACTCAGATATATCATTTATCGATTTTAACGATTACGATTATTATCGGGTTTCACAATCAAATACGCATTATCGCTCAAAACTGTGTTTATAACACATTGAGTACACTTAAGGCAATACTCGTCCTAACAGAGGGGTATTTACACACAGGTAGTACAAGATCAAAACAACAAGATCGAAATATCGTGTCAAAGTAAGAAGATCAAAATGAAATATGAAAGCCTCGATTCTACAAGTGAGATGCAAGTGGGGCAGCTTTTCTAGTCAAAACACACACACAGAGCAATAGTGAGTCCCCGTCCGAGAACCTCGTCTAGAGCCCTCCAATCCTGTGGAGCGCAACCTCCTGGTCAAGCGTCAGGTGCGCCACAGCGCCCATCTTCACACCCTCGTACTTGTCGCGCACCGAACGCAGCTTGGGCTGAGCGTGCAGCTTGGCAAACGCACGAGCCAAGCACTCCACCTAAACACATCCAGTACAGCAACCACAAGTGAGTATGAGACTTGTCTACAAGGTCACCCTGTCCTCCCACTCACAACTCCCTCCATGTCCCTCTTGTTCAATCCGACACTCTGTGCCAGAGCAGTCTTCGACAATCCACCCCGGGTCAGCTCCGACGACAGATACAGCGAGGCAGCGGCAATGTAGCTGGGAGACAAGTGACACACACTGTACTCAACCATAGCCAACTGAAACACATACAGTCCACAATGCAACACCGAGAACTACTGAAACGAGTGACCTCACCTCTCCGATATACTTGGCCATGTTGTGGGTGCGGGCCTCTGCCGAGTGCTGCTTCGACAGCCAGCGCAACAGTGTGATCGAGTGCGGCCGAGACAGATCAAAGCCGATTGACGAAAGAACCTACAACAAGAGCACTTTACGTAAAAAGAATGATCAAAGTACATTAACAACCTTCCGCGGATCGGACTCACCTTGATCTCCATTCGCATGATCTGCTTCTTGGTGAAAGTGTTGTCCGTTATGAACTCGAAGTCCTGGATCTCGGGGCTGTACATCTCCTCGTACTTGGAAGCCACGAACATGCATGACACTCCCACCTAAAATCAATATCAATCAATATCAAAGGGGATCGTCAACTAACCAGCTGCAGCTCGGACTTTTCGACAGACGAGTTGTTGGTGAGGTAGCGATCTAGAAGGTAGATTGTCAGGTGCAGCGTCTCCGGTAGAAGGTGGAATCGTTGATGGACCTAAACCATGAAAATCAATAATCAACCAGTTTAGCAATAAGCCAAACAACTAACCTGGACGAGCCAGTCGACGAGTATAGCGCGCATCTTGGGCTGGATATTGTGGGCCGAGAGGAAGCCCTCGTCGATGTCGTTCTCCTTCTCCAGCGCCATCAGATACTCGTATATGTCGTCCGAGAAGTCGGCGCAGTTCACCTCCCTCTCAGGGTCAGTGATCGGAGGCAGCTCCTTCACAGCAGGAACCACCACCTCCTTGGGTGCCTGCGGTGCGAGCTTGCGCACCGGACGGGCAATCGGCTTCTGCGCCACAGCATCCTGCAAGTGGACGGGTTATTGATTGATCGAGTGACCCGAGAGAGTGGACCTGACCTTGCCGGCGACGGCGCGCGACGCCACGTTCTTCGTTTCAGCGAGGGCCAGACGGCGAGTCGCGCCCGGCTTGGAGGCAACACCCAGCTTGCCCTGCATGGCAGCATTCTCGTTCACAGCCGAGCGAGTCACACGCTGAAACAGACATTCTCAGAGTTACATGTCATGCCAGTCGGCATGAACGCACCCTTCCAAAATCCATTGTGTTGGGGGGCTGGAAATACTAGTCTAGAAAGGATAGAGGGTGAGTGGCTCGAGTGAACTCGAGAGGAGGTGTGGGCAGTAGTTAGTTGGAAAGGCGGAGACGCTGCCGTCCACTGAAGTACTCATGTAGACGAAAACATGTGAAAGGCGGTGAATGCGAGCGGATAAACAGTGTCCGCCGGTCACGAAGATATCGATTCCTGCGTATGGAACACGAGCATGAACCGCGGGTAACCATAAATAAATGAAAATAAACAACACAACTGTCAGCTGGAATGAAACGAACGTCTGCCCGCCGCTTTGACGCCGTGACCCTGAGGAACAGGGTGAGCGCGCGTAATTTGAATGTCTTCCTACTGGGTCACACCAGACGCAGAATCTAACCGCGGGCGAACCATGCCCACTAAAATTAGAAACGGCAAGTTTCGTTGAAACATGTAAGTGTGAACCGATTTATGGACTTGTGTGTTTTGTCATTTTTATTTATAGTTGTTTTTTCACAGTTTGACGATTTTTCTCATAAAGTGAAACGAAAAGAGCACACTGCTCAAGTTTTTGTTTATATCGTTACCAACTAGTTGAATAGTGTACTCTGACAACACAACAAAATGCTATCTGGCCAATCATTGATAAAATCATTGTGAATGATCTGAATATGAGTCCTTCATATTTGTGAGATTTCTGTCTGTAAGTCTGCATGTTCTGTCTGTGAGTGACAAGAGCGGATCTCCGTAGTGGGCACGAGCTATATGGATGCCAGTCTTTATGATGTAGCAGTATTACTCCCTTGCAACATTCGTCGATTCTTTTACTGTTCTGTGCTATAGAAGGATCGACGACATGCTTTGACGCGTCGTGAAGGAGTGTGAAAAAGAAATCGATCAGCATCCAGCTCGCTCTCAGATATCTATAATCTATAGCTTGGATGTCGATCTCCTGACCTGAGTCTCTACACCGCCTCGCACGGTGACACTCAGGACTCAGGTCGGACAAGTGCGAGTCGTCAATAGATAGCAGATTGCACAGACCGACAACTTCCGTTTCCTTGGTTCGTGATTTATCAAAAATGTGGAGGCAGGATCTGGAGGCGTCGATAGTCTATGCTGCCCACCCACCCTTTCGTGTCATGACACCACGTGCATAAAGCATGTGTTGCAACTGGAAAACCATCTGATTATGACAGACCGCGCTCACACTTTAACCGAATGAAGACGAGGCCCGGGAAGGAACGCGCCACGTGGTATGAAAGATGAAAGAGAATACCTGTGCTTGTCAAAGTAAACTCGAGATACATTTGCTTCCGAAGTGCTCGGAACAACCGAAATGACCAGTAGATACATGGTGTTATAGATGTTGGGTTGCTTCAAGTGATCAGATTTGGTTAGCAGGAGTAACAATGCTCTTGATTGTATACGGAGATGAGAAGCCGAGAAGCGAGAGTGAGTAAATGAGTGAGTGGAATACAGTGTGTGATAACATGCAGACTTACAGACAGAAATCTCACAAATATGACGGACTTATATTCAAATCATTCACAATGATTTTATCAATGATTGACCAGATAGCATTTTGTTGTGTTGTCAGAGTACACTATTCAACTAGTTGGTAACGATATAAACAAAAATTTGAGCAGTGTGCTCTTTTCGTTTCATTTTATGAGAAAAATCGTCAGACTGTGAAAAAAACAACTATAAATATAATTGACAAAACACACAAGTCCATAAATCGGTTCACACTTACATGTTTTAACGAAACTTGCCGTTTCTAATTTTAGTGGGCATGGTTCGCCCGCGGTTAGATTCTGCGTCTGGTCACACCAATCTTCCGAGCCTTCTTTAATTTTACGATACGAACGACTCACGACAATACGAACACCAACATTAATTATTTACCAATATTGTGATAGTACAAATAAAAACACATTAGGTTCTATTGAAAACAATTATCTTGATCATTTCACCGTTACTACCTCTCTCATAATTATTGTCCACTCGACTTCTCTATCCTCTCTTATTTCCAGTTTCGGCCATATTGTAATATGGATATGGATACCATGCTTGTTTATAATGATTCTAGACATTTTTTCTATGAACTTTCAGACAATCAGTATTCGTTCATCACCTCAAAGTGTAGCTACATGCAAGTATTATTATTCTTCCCTCTCTGCCAGCTCCCAGTTGCATTGAAGTTCGGACTTGTCTTTTCAAACGCCGGCATAGTGTAAGCTACTCGTAGTGTAGTGTAGTCATACATGCTCACTGCTATAAACTGAATTAGTCAATAATCAAACCAGGGATATCTATAAAATATATTTATTACATTTGCTGCATACAAAATTCATAAAACAATATTCAAATTTCGAATCACGCATGCTAATACACATTCCATAATCACCGACTTACATGAGCAGCTCTCAAGAACACTTCAAGTGAACACATACAATGAGAATATCGACACAAACAAAAATACGCTCAAAATACAGAAATTGTGAAAAGGGAGAAACTGAAATTGAAGACTGGATAAGACTAGTGGGCATCATCGCATCAATTATGCTACAGTGATCCACAGTGAGCTGCATCCAGTACCTAAGGCATGATATTCCGTGGATCGAGCTGCGGTCTGCTTCTCAGGCTAGGTTTGGGTGCAATGGGGGGCGGGCCTGGGCGGGGCGGGGCCTGGCGAGACGGCACGATCTCATCGCTGTTATCAACAGCAGGCCTGAATGCATTACATAATGTACCTTTTCCCATCGCCTCCTTATAACACGCACCTATCGGTGGCAAGCGGCGCAGGCCCCACCACCACCACAGGACTGCCAATGTGCATCGCGTCTCCACCCCTCCCCTTCCTCGATTGACGGGGGGATCCAGTGACGAGCATAGCCATCCGGTCTCCCAGAGAGCGACGCGGCTCCTTCATTGACGGACGAACATGCAGCGACGACGCCAGGTCGTGATGCGACCGAGCCTGTCATTACCACGTTCACATTGCCCCACCGTCAACTGCGTACCTTGACACTAGATATACTGAGATTACTGAGCGACACGGTATCGTCCTTGTCTCCGGATGCGCCGGCAGTCTTGGAGCGCGCGCATCGGTGCACTGGGTCGGCAGGAGAGTAGGGGTACTGAGACGACGTCTGCAAGCCGACCATCACTCTCCAATCACCACATGCCCCTCCCTCCCTCCCTCCCACTCACCAGTCCCCTCCTGCCCACGTACTGTCGACTCCACACCTCGCCCGCCCGACGCGCAATCCCTTCCATCAATCCATCCACACGCTCCTCCGCCACAACAACGCCGCCGTTCTCAACACATGACATTATTATCTTTTAAAAGTACTTCCGTAAAAAGTGTTGTTTGTGTTAACCTGATTCAAGAAAAGCGCATGCATATATTATTAATTTTTGAAAAATCAAATCGTAAACACCTGAACATGAAAACTAACACAAACTTGCTCTTTCAAACGAATATAGAAACCTAACATTCAGAATAATACGAGTGTTTTGTTTCTTTAGTGTTTTTTTTTGAGGACACGAAATATTTATTATATATACGGTTTATCAATAAAATAATATGTTAATCGTGATGTTGTTTGAATGTTTAACTCAATATACAGGTGTAAAAATGTCAAAAAAAATTAAACATGGAATTAAATTCAACATTTTTCGTTTTGAAAGAGCAAGTTTGTGTTAGTTTTCATGTTCAGGTGTTTACGATTTGATTTTTCAAAAATTAATAATATATGCATGCGCTTTTCTTGAATCAGGTTAACACAAACAACACTTTTTACGGAAGTACTTTTAAAAGATAATATATGTCCTTTTGTTGAATTTCATAGAAATTTTCTCTCTCATCTTCATACACGTTTTTCTCTCATTATTTCATCAATTTCTTTTCGAATTTTTACGATATTTTTTCTCGTTTTCTCGTTCTCTCCTCCTCTCCTCCTCTCCTTCCCTCCTTCCTTCCTTCCCTCCTTCTTTCCTTCTCTCTTTCTCTCGTTCTCTCTTTCTCTCGTTCTCTCTTTCTCTCGTTCTCTCGTTATCCCTTTCTCTCTTTCTCTCGTTCTCTAGTTCTCTCGTTCTCTCGTTCTCTCTTTCTCTCTTTCTCTCTTTTCTCTCTTTCTCTCGTTCTCTCTTTTCTCTCTTTTCTCTCTTTCTCTCGTTCTCTCTTTCTCTCTTTCTCTCGTTCTCTCGTTCTCTCGTTCTCTCGTTCTCTCCGTCTCTCCGTCTCTCCTTCTCTCCTTCCCTCCTTCCCCCCTTCTCCCTTTCTCTCTTTCTCTCGTTCTCTCGTTCTCTCGTTATCTAGTTCTCTCGTTATTTCGTTTTCTCTTTCTCTCGTTCTCTCGTTCTCTCGTTCTCTGGTTCTCTCGTTCTCGTTCTCTCGTTCTCTCGTTCTCGCGTGTCTCCTTCTCTCCTTCTCTCCTTCCCTCCTTCCCTCCTTCTCCCTTTCTCTTTTTCTCTAGTTCTCCAGTTCTCTCTTTCTCTCTTTCTCTCTTTCTCTCTTTCTCTCTTTCTCTCTTTCTCTCGTTCTCTCGTTCTCTCGTTCTCTCGTTCTCTCGTTTCTCGTTCTCTCGTTCTCTCGTTTTCTCCGTCTCTCCGTCTCTCCTTCTCTTCTTCCCTCCTTCCCTCCTACCACCCTCCTTCTCTCTTTCTCTCGTTCTCTCGTTCTCTAGTTATATCGTTCTCTCTTTCTTTCGTTCTCTCTTTCTCTTGTTCTCTCTTTCTCTCGTTTTCTCGTTCTCTCGTTCTCTCGTTCTCTCGTTCTCTCTTTATCTCGTTCTCTCTTTCTATCCTTCTCTCGTTCTCTCGTTCTCTCGTTCTCTCCGTCTCTCCTTCTCTTCTTCCCTCCTCCTCTCCTTCTCTCTTTCTCTCTTTCTCTCGTTCTCTATTTCTCTCGTTATATCGTTATATCGTTCTCTCTTTCTCTCGTTCTCTCGTGCTCTCGTTTTCTCGTTCTCTCGTTCTCTCGTTCTCTCGTTCTCTCGTTGTCTCGTTGTCTCGTTCTCTCGTTGTCTCGTTCTCTCCTTCTTTCCTTCCCTCCTTCCCGCCTTCTCACTTTCTCTCTTTCTCTCGTTCTCTAGTTCTCTCGTTATATCGTTCTCTCTTTCACTCGTTTTCTCTTTCTATCGGTTTCTCTTTCTCTCGTTCTCTCGTTCTCTCATTATCTCGTTCTCTCTTTCTCTCTTTCTCTCTTTCTCTCTTTCTCTCTTTCTCTCTTTCTCTCTTTCTCTCTTTCTCTCTTTCTTCTCTAGTTCTCTCCTTCTCTCCTTCTCTTCTTCTCTCCATCCCTCCTTCCCTCCTTCTCCCTTTCTCTCTTTCTCTCGTTCTCTAGCTCTCTCGTTATATCGTTCTCTCTTTCTCTCGTTTTCTCTTTCTCTCGTTTTCTCGTTTTCTCGTTCTCTCTTTCTCTCTTTCTCTCCTTCCCTCCTTCCCTCCTCCTCCCATTCTCTCTTTCTCTCGTTCTCTAATTCTCTCGTTATATCGTTCTCGCTTTCTCTCGTTCTCTCTTTATCTCTTTCTCTCTTTCTCTCTTTCTTTCGTTCTCTAGTTCTCTCGTTCTCTCTTTCTATCCTTCTCTTCTTGTCTCCATCCCTCCTTCCCTCCTTCTCCCTTTCTCTCTTTCTCTCGTTCTCTAGCTCTCTCGTTCTCTTTTTATATCTTTCTCTCTTTCTCTGGTTCTCTCGTTCTCTCGTTCTCTCTTTCTATCCTTCTCTCGTTCTCTCGTTCTCTCGTTCTCTCCGTCTCTCCTTCCCTCCTTCCCTCCTCTCTTTTTCTCCTTTTCTCTCGTTATATCGTTCTCTCGTTCTCTCGTTCTCTCGTTCTCTCGTTCTCTCGTTCTCTCGTTCTCTCGTTCTCTCGTTCTCTCGTTCTCTCTTTCTCTCTCCCCTTATCTAATTCCTACTGATCGCAGCCACCAAAGTACATCTGTCTCTCTCCAAACAGCGTGCTCTCTCGCGTGCTCTCGCGCTCGCCCGCCAGCAGAGGGCTAGCTATCAGCTAGCGTGACTGGAAACGACACCCACCCACACGCTGGCCTTTCGCCTAGTGCGAGTGCGAGATCGCTCATAACTTCTTTCGGAGAAAAGATACAAAGATGCCGTCAATTAGTGATCTGCCCTATGGAACCGTGCGAATCTAACTAACATAAATTGGAAGACTTCACATTGTTGCTAACATGTCCTTTGGATATCGCTACTTGAAAATTCTGGCGCGAGCCTTATTTTAACCCAAGAGAGAGGGCGCTGCGCGCCCTCTCTAATACATTTTTAAGTAGTTCAAGTGAAAGCGTTTTGACGTAGTTGGAAGGCAATTCGGGAGTAGTTTGTAAATACATACTTGTGACAAACTTGTGTTTCATTGTGCCCATTTCCCATCTCGCACTCACCGCGGTGGCAGCGGGGGGAATCCACCGCAGATAGCACTCGTCCCACAGTCGCACATCGCATAGCTGAGTCGGCGGTCGGAGCACATCCGCAAGAAGAAGACAACCCGCACCTGCAACGCACACAACATCAAAATCAAATCATTTATACGGACTCGCATCATATGATAAAGTGCAACGCACACTCACACCACAATACACTACCATCTCGTCTGGTTTAGAACCTATATGATTCGAGTAATCACATCCGAATAACACTCACGTATCTTCTGCAGAAGCTGAGCCGCATCGTTATTCACATTCGAGAACAACCTCGTGTACTCTGGGGTGTAGTGACGCTCCATAGGGAACGCTCGCCCTATGCGGTTCAGAGCAATCTGCAAAGAAATAATAAGAGAAAGGAGGAAAAAGAGAGAGAGAGAGAGAGAGAGAGAGAGAGAGAAAAGAGAGAAAGAGGGAGAGAGAGAGGGAGGGAGAGAGAGGGAGGGAGGGAGAGGGAGGGAGAGAGAGTACAGATACCTGTTCGGACACAGTCGAGCATGCGAATGAAGGCACCATGCCTGTGAGAGACACGTCCCAGAGAGCCATCAAAAGATGGGAGGAGTAGTTGAATCTGAATGAACAGCATCGTAAACAACAACAACAACAACACGACTGACTGTGTGGGATAGAGTCTGGTGAGCTGTGCGAGGCAGTCGAGGAAAAGGAGAAATGCGGGGGCGGCGGGGCGGTCGTCGCGAGTCGCGTTCAACTGACGCTCCCCGAACGGGTGGCCCAGTGCACTCCACTCCTGCAACACTCGCCTCTCTCCCTCTCTCCCTCCCTCCCTCACTTCCATCGCTCATCTCTGTCTCTCTCAAAATCTGATCAGTCTCTTTGAAAAAGCTCATTCAAAACGCCTCCGAAACACACTGTGTGTTGTTTGTTCGCCTTTCGAAGGCAGTTTCGAAGAGACTGACCTCTACTTCTCTTTGTCTCTCTCTTTGCACTCACCTTTGCAATAAGCGAGTCGAGTCCGCCGTTCTGTCGAGCGTCTCTATCACAACACACCTGCACCAGGGATGCTATCACGGCGCTCGAATCCCGACCGTCCTCTTCTGAACAAATTGTTCAATTACCTACAGTACCCTACCGTACTCTCACCATACAGAATCACACTCCGCCCTCGATCCAGCATCCACTCCACCACTTCAGAAGTGCGCGCCAGACACTCACCTACCTGGAATCAATCACATTACACTTACAGTAATCCTTCACTACAGTATACTCCTTCTCTCCACGCACCAACTGCAGCCATCCCGTATTTGCTTGCCGCTCCAACCAATCCTTCTCCAGATAATTCCATTGTCGCAGAGAGTCTGGAATCAATCAATGCTCGCAGCCCACTCGCTGTCGACCCACCAATAGAGCATATCGTCCGCAGCTTCTCGTACGCCTTGGCAATCCTGTCGGGTCCGATCTCCGGAGGGAGGATGATTCGATGTGGCGGGTCGCCCATCGGATGGCTGCGGCCCACGTACGCACAGTACCTCAACACAAGCATTCCACTATGCATCTCATGCGTGATGCCGAATGTTCATGTGTAAGTGGTGTATGACTGACTTGTCATCGAGCTGCTGTGCCACCGTGTTGTGATCGGGCATCGAAGAGCGCAGCAGACTCGCCCCATTCGCATGCGCCCACGTCCAGATCTAACAGAAAATACACTGTACATTCAATTATTACGACCTTGCATGACAGAATAGACAGTGTGTGAATCAATTCCTCACCGGGAATCGTCCGTGCCTCCAATTGAGTATCATGTGGTCCATTTCGTGTTTCACAAGGTCGAACGGGATGACGACGTTGCGAGGGTAGCTGGACGACAAATGCTTCTCACTGCACCTGCCTGGCTGCTGCTCACCTGTCGATGAAGAGCCTGTCCCTGAGAGTGTTGCACACCCGCCACTTGCCCCTCTCCAGCTGCCCGCACCTCTCCAGTTCCGACTGCCAGTGATCAGCCTCATTCATGTACACTGCAAACAACCAATCAATCGAACCAATCGAATCACTCATTCAATCTCGTACCGCCCACGCACCCTTATTTTCGCCTCCCGCGCATCCCATCTGTGGTAGATGCTCAACCGCCGACGGACGCGAGAAGTGAAGGATGTGATTGGCAAGGTTCGCCCCATTCTGCGAACGCGTCAGATCCACCGTCAACACACGAAAATCCTGCAAATCAATCGATAAATCAATATCACTTTCAATTGGTTACTTTGCTACCCACCTTTATGTACAGCTTGATAAACGACACGATCTGACTGCTGGACAGAGGCTCTTTGAGCTGTTTGAACTTGCGTTTCTCGGCGATTCCCTCACCCGTATCATCTACAAGAATTGCAAACAATTATAAAATACCCGACAATAATTGGCGAATAGGAAACCACACCATCACACCACCACACCACTCACACAACCCACGCCACTACACCACTACATCACCACATCACCCACACCATATATAGGAAATCACACCATCACACCATCACACACCACCAAATCACCACATGACCACACCATTACACAACCAATCCACAACCACATCTTCGGTCTGCCTGGATCCTCTCGCATAATGTATCATGTTGGTTCGACAATTTAGCGCACTTTTATCGTACTATCAGCCTACCCAACCACTAGAGACTAGACCATACCATTTGTATCTAGACCCGCTGAGCCGATACGCTACATCCTTAGTTATTACACAAGGCCTTACTAGTTTGAGACTCGGTTTCAAAACAACAGTTCTGAATGAATTCACAAAACACCATGCTGACGGGAACTACATAGGTGCCGATGCCGATACCTCGACTCTTAGCAAACAGTCTATCGAAGGATCGTGTTAAATTATTGAACAATGATCTTACTCTTCGAAGAACGAATGTTGCTGATCGCATTAACAAGTTCAGAAAGTGTTGTACAAACGGACATAATTTGTGCTAATTCGTACTCTAGGGTATCATCTTGGCAGTCTTTCGCCACTAGAACACAGCGGGTAGACGGTGGGAGGAATGCAAATGAAGAGCATGATGACAAGGGTCCTAACGATAGTGTTTTCTGAATTGCTCGTGCCAGGAGGAGTACACCGGTTGGCACAATTTCGATTGGTAGTTCATTAAATATGCCATAAATTGTAACAACATTATGTGAGAGGACCAAGAAATAGACTTCAACGGAAGATGATAAAATTATGGTAGATCTGGATAGTATGATTGTCTTATGGTGTGGTAGTGTGATGGTGTGATGGTGTGATGGTGTGATGGTGTGATGGTGTGATGGTGTGATGGTGTGATGGTGTGATGGTGTGATGGTGTGATGGTGTGATGGTGTGATGGTGTGAACTCCATATTGCCACAATAATTAAATACTGTGAATAATATCAAGTGTTGACTGACGTTGTTTGAAGAGTGCGTAGTAGATATGTGAAATAGAGCATAAGGGTACGTCGAATCGTTCATCGATCAGTTTGAAGCGGCGCGGCAGAACATACTGCAACCAATCCATCCACAAATACAAGCCATTCCCGATCAGCACTCACGTCTACCGGAAAAGAGGGCGCAAATGAAATGCGAAAATTTGTACAGTGTATTCGTCCAAAGAGGCGATCATCAAACTGTCGATAGAAGAACACATCTGTGCATTCTGATGAGATTATTTCTCCTGTAATGTTCATGACTAAAATTTGGTCATTTCGATGATGAGCGATACCTGGAATGAGCTGCAGTTCGCCGACCACATATTCACTCGTCGTATGTGTGCTTTCCTTTCTCCCCTCTTCATAATTCACAAACGAGCGAAACGACTTACTCACGTCCATTAGCACATCTGAGAGTCCCATACACAGTTCATCAGTAGCAGTACAGTTCAAGTATAACACGGCCTAGTGGGTACCGATCACAACCACAAACACACCACCACACAGTACCATTCACTCATTTATTATGCGCGGTCGTATACCGCAATGTGTTTGATTTGGGACAAAACATATACTCGCCGCCTCGCCTGCCTACAGCGAGACTTGCTACAACAAATGTCAAAAACGTATTATGTAGGTATTATACATACAATCAGCATACAAAATCACAAAATATCACCTAAAACAAAATCGACAGAGACACAAGCTTCTGCTATGCAGTCACAGCCGTCGAGAGTCGATGAAACAAGATTCAAGATGAGGAGACAGTACATTATTAGGCACCCTATGAAAGAGTCACGAGAGAAACGAGGGTTACAGTAAGACACACTCTGGGTGAGCAATATAAAATAGTAAGTGTAAAAGGAATAGGGTAGAGGGGAGCAGATCTGACAGGGAGACGAACACGTGACTAGCCGGCTGCTACGCCTACTCATGTCAAGCAATCAATCGATACGTCAATCAATCGATACTTCAGGGTGCCGACTGCCGAGCGATAGCAGTCAAACGAGAGAGGACCTGTCCAAACGACGGGCGATCCTCCGGCTGCAACGCCCACGCATCCTGCATCACTCGGACCTGAATCACGGTTATTGGTGGCAAGTAGACAAGGTGCATAGTAAAATATGTTTAATGGACTGACCACATCAGCGGGACATCCCTCGGGGGCTTCCATGCGGTATCCGCGTTCTATATGACGAACAACATCTTGGATCGGCTGAAACAACAACATAACACTTCGGAAACTAGAAAGTTGCAGGAAAGGGGGTAAAAGTTGGAATAGGCCTCAACCAGGTAACCGAGTTAGTATTGACAGGACAGGTTAGCCGCAAGTATTTAAAATACATAACACCTCACAAAACACGTACCGATCGGCCGTCGGTACCCTAGAACGACACAAAACACGCATACACATACCAAGTACACAAGTACACACAAAAGCCAAGGGAGTAATGTAAAGTCTTCGACTTACAATTCTGGGATACGGCACCCGTCCAAACGAGAAAATCTCCCAGAGCAACACACCAAACGACCACATGTCACTCTTCGTGGAGAATTTCTGCAAAAACTCAATCAATTCATCTTTCTTTTCTTTCATTTTCCTCTCCTTATGATTATCCACTCACACTGTGTCGCAACGCCTCGGGCGCAGTCCATTTGATGGGGAACTTTCCGGACGACGAATCTGCGCCGCTCGAATTCGCTCGCTTCGCAAGACCAAAGTCAGAGATCTACGAGAACCACATTATATCGATGTCATGAATGGTAAACACCTTGGCGACGTATTCATCGTCGAGCAGCACATTCCTGGCTGCAAGATCGCGGTGCACAATCTGACGCGACTCCAGGTAGCACATTCCCTCGCAAATGTCACTCAAACAAACATAATCAACGACCATCTACACAACAAAACAAACATGAATTCACCAAAAGTATGCACTCACGTGGCGAACTGTAGCAGCCGCATCCTGTCTAGCTGATGCCTGCCGCGCGATCGAAGCAAGTCGACCAGGTTGCCATTGGACATGAGCTCAGTCACCATGTACACACTCACATCGTCCAGCACCACTCCAACAAGGGCAACCAGATTGCGGTGCGACAGACCACTACAATACAATCATAAACAACATGCTGTAATCAATTGATAAAATCACTCACCACATAAACTTGGCTTCGTCTAGCAAACAGTCGTGCATTCCGCTGTCGTGGCGCTTCGATACCTGCAAAAATAGTAAGCAATGTTTAACAAAAAGTTAACAGTACCAGAAAATCATACTACATACCTTGACAGCGACCTTTCCGTCGTGGTATACCCCCGAGAACACATCTGAAAAAAACAGGTAAACATTGCGATGGGAACAAACAAAAACAAACAATCAAAAGAAATGTGTTCACCTCCAAACTCGCCGTGTCCGATAATGTCGCCGAGAACGATATCCGCGGCAGGAATCACCAGACCCGCCTGACAAACACAAACACTGTACAGTGTGCATTATGAAGCGAGCAATCAACGCTAATCAATCAATCGCCGAATCAAATGCGCACCTTCCTGAAGACGGCGGTGCGATCCTCGGCAGCCTCTGGCGGTTGCGCTATCCGGAACGTATCGCAGATGATCGGAGTCACCAGGCGGTGACACAGACCGTCCGCATCGCGCTTGTAGTGCTGCAAATGAAAATACACACACAAATCTATCAATCCAAATAACGAAAAGAATCGAATAATTGCACACTCACCGACACGAGCTGTGTGAGGTTGGAAAAGAATTCCTCGTTGTCGCAGGTGAGCTGCCCGCCTGTCTGGTAGATGCGATAGTGTTCTACCTGAATACAAAATATTATTAATAGTTCTGCATCTGGCATCTCACAAAATAATCACTGCCGATATCATAAAGACAACAACGGGAAAATCATTGGAACGCTTTACGAACTTCCGTGTCATCATCGATACATAAAAATATAATATCAAAAATACTCACTTTTGCACGATAGGCCATCGACAGCGTGTAGTCGCCGGGAAAGTTGGTCGACTCACGCACCAGAAATGTGCCGTCCGCCTTATGAGATAGTAATCTAAAATCAAGCAATAACAACACATATATTAATAAAAACACGTACCTTTCGGTATGCTCGCGGGTGATGTTGGAGTGGAACCAGGGCATTCCGTGCTGGCCGGCCGAACTACTCGCAGAAGACGCAGGCCGGGCAACGCTCTCCGAGCTACTGCTCCGCACGAAGTCCACGTGCACCAGGCCTTCCTCCAACTGGGCGTTCCGGGCACGGAACCATGCAGGATCCTGCAATCACACACAAACACATACAACGCACCTCGATAACTACACAATGAAAAGTTGGAAAGAACAACTTACGAGCTCAACGCTTACGATCTCAGTCAACGTATCCATGAGACGGTCGGTGAAAGGAAGTGAGACGTATCAGTCGAATCAATGCACTGCTAAGATCTATTCGTGCAGTTCGTGTTTTCGATTTGTTCCAGTTCAACACAGAAATGCGACAAAATTTTGCGCAGGCTCGTAAAAAAGAGAGTAGGGAATGCAAGTGCGCGGAAAGAGATGAAATCGGGGGTGGAAGAAGCAAAAAAGATAAGGCAACATAAAAAGATAATGTAACACAGAGAAATAACCGTTAAAACAACATTTTGACAATAAATAAAACGTACGTTTGTGGGTGCGGTGATTCGCACAAGCTCGTCCTTGCGAAACATCGTGTTGTGGTTGTCGTTGTGCGAATGGAATGAAGGCGACACCGACCGCGTCACGATCACATCGCTTCCTATGTCAAATTATATACGCAAAATTCTGAATTTATAAATATATTTTTAAAAGATACCTGGTGCTAGTAGATCTCTGGAGGCAGGGGCGGAGAGGCGGAAGCTGGCCGAGTGGCCGAGCGGGTTGCCGTTCAAGGGGAATCCGCCATTCATTATAGGCCTGCGCAGCCACTCACCATCAACTGAAAGCGAAAATAATCATTACGAAAACATGATAAGGAGCACACGACGAGTGTGACTCACACTTGACGCTGCGCCGCATTGACGAAACGGGCGCGGATCAATGCAATGAACAAGTGCAGACTTGTACACCAGACAAGCGCAGTAACACACCGGCGGCGGGGAAACACACTCACGGTCACACTCAACGCGATTCATTCTCGATACGCTCTCATCAACCCGTCCACCCAATCAATCTCCGACCGTTTCTCTCGGGCGCCCAATCACACACCAACTCGAAACCAACAACACCCACTTTCTTCGTCCAAATCTCGCCGTCCGTCCATACGCGTATGTCCACGTCCTGCGGATAACGTAACTCACTAGTCGGTTTATGATTGACGTGTGACGTCGAAATTAATCGATAGTGTATTATAACATACATAAACTCAAGATAATTTGAAATTATGGAACATCTGTTTATCTCTCACAATTCTCATCTCGCCGCGCGGGAGAATGATTCAAAGCACATTTCACATCGGAAAAGTATAGCATACATCGTCTCCTAGGCAACGGGCAATTGGAAAGCCAACCAGACAAATGAAAAATTGCGCATTCGATCGATAATTATATTAATTATTTTTTGAAATGACTAAATTAACGACCGCGTCGCGGAGGCGGCGCGTCGCGGTTTCCATACATCTCGCACACATCTGGTTAGAAAACGCAACACGGGCGGGCGAAGGAGGCGGAGCATGAGGAGAGAAGAGTAGAGAGAGAAAAGGGGAGAGCCGACCACTAACCTAGCTACCTAACTAGCCTAGCTAGCTGCATGCAGTCGATTTATCGATGTTTCTAAATCGCTCTCACTACCGCATATTTTCACCTTCCACCTTAAGCATCACTTCACTCACTACTAAATGTCGTGCCATACGATTTTCCTGCTCACCCCGTTTGAAGGCTAATCGATCCGTCGGTCGTTTGCCGTTCCGTGTTCTTTGAAGTGTTGTTTTCGCGTGTTGGTGCGGCAGTGCCGATCATATTTCTGCCCATCTCACTGGCTGACACTGTGTGCGCCCCATCCTTTATCGTGTTGTGCCAATCCTTTCTCCGCTTCGTCTCTTCCCGTCTGCTCCCTCTACCCACCCCGTTCTCTTGAAATTCATTGATTTGGAGTGGGTCCCGTTCAACTTAGGACTGTCAACACCACCTGCGTAGTACACATGTTTGCGCCTCAATAACCCCTCCCTTCTCCTTCCCCTCTTCTCCGTAATAGACACCACTTATGCGCTGTCACTGAAATGCTTCAACGTCTCAAAACGACGTCGCAGCTGCGCTCTTTCCCTACGCCACTGCTCTCTGCTCCCATTCATTCACAACCGGTATCCACCTCCCGCTTATCATTTCATCTAATATCTCTTGTGTTCGAACCGTAAAACTGTCAATTCGGCACAGTGTTCCTTTTTGCCGATACTTTGTTTTCTGACGGTCAGTCTCTCCCATTCTCCTGGCTACTGTTTCCACAACGTTACCAACACGCATTCCGTCCCACGTTGCATCTCCGCGGGAATATATAAAACGTTCACGTTGTCGCGATAAGATATTCGCCCGGTGCGCTTTCGATGTTGCTTAAGTTGAAGTACAATGCAAACATCGTTTTGTATTTCCCGGCCCGGCTTTTTCATGCGCATTGATGTCTGAGCTCTCGCCGCCGTAGCAGCAACGATCACAGTGACTATGCGGTAACGCGTTTTCAACCCGATATGCCCCTTCTCCTCTCCTCGCCTCATGCCTCGCCTCGTTGCCCACAGGCCACAGCCATAATTAGTATTTCTCGGAGGCTAATCAAGCCGTCCTTTGCAGCCCGCACTCGCAATACATCCCCCGTATATCGCCCAATTATTTTAAGTGGTGCTTAATCTCTACAAACTACTTCGAGTTGCCTAGCACCTAGCACTACGCATTTGCCTTTCAACCACTCCCATCACCAACTGTCCCAAACTACTTCGAATGACTAGGCAAGTGCCTTGCAACACGTAAATGATTCCAAAGATACTGACCGCACCTCCACATGTGCTTACTCGAATATTGGATTGTGTAAGTGGTGTTGACAGTGTGATGAGGGCTGACCGGCTGCGACTGGGACGAGGGCGATAACGCCGCCGCGTCTCTCGCTCTCCAGCCAGTCCCCTATCACCTGCTGTGTGTGCGATGGCAGCGGCTGCCGTGCCGTGCCAGACCCATGTCTTCACACACAATCAAAACCCCCAAAACCAGCACACCTCTCATAAGTTATCACCTTGCCGACTTGCTGTAGTGGCGCGAAGCTGCGGAAGGAATTTTGATCTTACTAGCGGTTATGCCATTGTGCTGACCGTATTAGGCTTGCGCTCACGAATCCGTCCTCCCGATAACACGTTATCGTCGATGTGGCAACGTCGATGATAACGATGCGAGTGATGTCGAAAACCACACGCATACTAACAATGCTGCTGGTAATTGCGGTGTTTGCATCGTTCCGCAAGAAAGCGTCGCCAGCCGGTTATGGTATTTGAGGGTCGGTGTAGGTTGTCACCTCGTCTCTCTTCCCCCCCCCCTCTCCCCTTCCACTCAACAGTTCACTATACCTATCCATTCAATTTCCAAGTCAGCGCAGTACTCAGTGCGATCCTCAATCTCCATCATTCTTTTCACCGCGGAGAGTTGAACCAACACGGTGTCGGCTGCGCTATCAATCAATAGCACACACCTCCGAGTGCACTTATACTTATCTCACAGAGAGAAGAATAAGAACGCTCATCTAGGCGATGATTCGTTGTGATTGTGGCTTTGCTCGGGCGGCTTCGGACGCGCAGTGCACACCTCTGCGGCCGCCCAGCGCGGGGAAACCCCTTTCTGTTGACAAGTGCACTCACATTGAACTTGGGATTGACACGAAAGGCGGCGCAGGCAGCGGGGCGACGGCTGCGCATGCACGCATGCGCGATAGCAGTGTGTGTGTGGGTGTGTGCGAGCGAGCGAGCGATCAATTCGGGCCGCTGCTGCTGCCGCTCTCACTGCAGACAACCCGCATAGGCCCAATGTTGCCGTCTCTCTCACCCCCTCCCCCTATCGCTCACTCTCGTTTCTTCCCCGTGTCGTCGCAATGTTGTCTATATTCGCGTCTTTTTCGTTAAATGTTGCATAATTTGAATCTAGTTGACTAGTTGTTTGCAGCGAGTCTCCTCTCCTCGTGAGTGAGTAGCGAGAGAGCGACTGCGCAGTACGGGTGCGGCTCGACACGAATGTGCAGCTGCTAAGCGATCGGTGGAAGGCTCGATCCAGCGAGGGTCATCGTCCAATCAACAAACGCCTTCTCTCACAACAACACATGCACACAATGCTACCGGCCGTGTGGAACCCGGTGCTAGAGTGAGTGGCGAGCGAGTCGAGTGAGCCGTCATGTGGTGGACTGACGCTGCCCATTGTAGCCTCATGGCCGACCACCCCAAGTACCAGCCGCTCTTTGCCAAGACCGAGTACCTCCTCTTCTACGGACCCGGCGGCCTCAGCTTTGCGCACCGTCACTACATTGCCATAATGGTGAGCTTTGTACTGTATGAAGTGTTGGGTTACTGTACGCCGGCGCAAGTTGTGCATTGATGGTTTGCTTTTGCGTCGCTGCATAGTGTGCATAATGTCTGGAGGACGCGACGCAGCTCACTTGCAAAGAACATACAGAGCGGGCGAGTGTGTGTGGAGGGAAGAGAGAATGGAAGGAGAGTGAAGAGTGGAGAGAAATGGTGTGCGGGGAGTGGCGCGTCTCTGGCTGTTTGGCAAGTGATCTGGCGGCCGCGGATAGAGATGCAAGCTTTGGGTTGCAGCCGTGTCGAGCAGCAGCAGAGCTGTCGATGCTCGCTGTGGCACCCCCTCTCTTGCTCTCCTGCCCACTGACTGCATGTAATTCGATAATGGAGTAGGGCCGCTGGTTCGGCCGCCGCGGCTGGCAATAGGTTGTGTTTGGTTTAGTCTCTCTCACTTGTACACACGCATACATCAACTTCTGATCGGTGGGATGCGGGGAGCCATCTCGTATGAGGAAGGAGCGTATATACGAGAGAATGTTTGTCGAAAATGATAGGAGATGGGGTGGTAAGTTGAATGTGCATAGCAGATCGGTTGAAGGCAGGGGATACGTGGATGGATGCGCTCTCTCTCTCTCTCTCCTCTCGGTATACGTGCGCTAGGTGTTGATGTTGATGCATAGTGTTATTGTATGAATGCGAAAGATGGTTGTTTGATCCAAGAGGGACGCATGTTGTTTTCGTCCTGTTTATTCACACTCGGCCGATGTTCTTTCTGGTCTTCAGTTTCTTACCCGCTTCTATTCAATTAAAGGAGGTTTCTTTATCGTCGGTTGCCACTGCGCAACGAAATAAGGAGACAGTAGTGTGGGGAGTCGAAATGTATTCTCGTCCAGAGTCTAGACTCGCAGACCAAAGTTTGTACATGTGTGTAGCTATACAGCTGATAGTTTATATCGTGTGCTGGCTGAGACAAGGGAGAGAGATGCATGATGATTATGCCTTGATCTATGGATATGGCTGCGATGCTGTCGGGGTATCGCAAAGTCGCTTGTCACTTCCGCAGTATCCAATTTTTCTTTGCACTCTGCTGCGGACACTATTCAATCTCTGCCGTCGCCCGCTCGTCAGCTTTTTTTCGAGCGCGGTTCGATTTTCATCTCGCCAGTTGCTGTGATGTAGTTTGCCTTCTCTCTCTCTCTCTCTCTCTCGCTCTCTTTTTGCAAGGCCGGTGGTCGGTTGACTTGACATGGATGTCTGTATCTCGGTGATGGATTGTTGCATTAAAATGGCGGAAGGGAATGGGAAGGGCCTTTCCGAGAGTGTGTGCTGAGACGCGCAATGCTGCAGACGTGCAGTGTTTGGGTGGGGTGTAATGCTGAGGAGAGAGGGGAGGAAGGGGGCAAATGCGGGAGGAGGGGAGAGGGCAACATCTTTCGATTAATGACACGACAGACACAGACAAGAGAGCCGAGGGGAAAGTGTATGGGGGTATACATGATACAAGTGTGATGTGTGTATTTGAGGCTGCGTACCGTCATCGCTGTCGCTCTCTGATAGCCCTACACGAGCAGGAGTTCGAGAGGCTGGCGACTGAGAAGGAGAAGAAGGAATGGCTCAAGGGACTGCACAATGCCGACAAGAAGGTGGGCAACGAGGGCAGAATGCAAGCCAAGACAGAAACGTTGCCGGCTTGCCCCAATGACCTTGACTGTTGCTTTATGGTTTTAATTGGGTGGTATGTATGCGGCGGCATCTACTGATGCGTGAGAGGAAGGAAGAGGGGGAGAGGGATAGATGAAGGGAGAAGACGGGAAGCCGAGGGAATTGGGCGCAGGGTGCATGTTTCTTTGCGGCCGGCGCCTGTGCCTCGGCGATACGTATTGATGGAATAAGGTATGAGTGGAGGGGGGGGGGGGGAGGAGAGGGCCTGCTCTCAGTGGTACAATGGAAACATGTAAGTACAATGTCGGCGGCTCTGGCTTAACGACCCTCGCTGACTCGCAAGGGATAGAGAGGAAATGGATATATGTGGATTATGGGGGCTAAAGCTACATTTATGGGGTCCGCTGAGAGAGAGAGAGTCGATTATGGCGTTGTATTGCACTCGCGCGGTCTCTGCTGGAATCAGTGAAGGCGGAGAGGGGGATTTGTTGATACAATGGGCGTTGGTGAAGTCTGGTATGATAATAATAATAATGTATTTATTCATAATCAGAAATCACAAAATCACAACACACAGCATCCAACAAACTAACGGTCAGACCCGTGAGTAGGGACAAAGTGAAGACTGTGACAGAGCCCATTGGCACCCATACGAGCGCATAGAATGGGTTGTCATCTCAAACACAGACACAGAAACTACTTCAACCGTCCAGAACAGAAAGGAATCAAACTCGGGCTACCTAGTCGCCTGAGAGCAATCAATTTATATACGGGTGGGGTCATCTACAGTAAAACGAGAGAAGTTATTTGTGAAAAAAGACATTAGTCGTACTCTGAAGTCCGTCTTTTTAAATTGGCATACTGTATTTGAATCTAAGAGATTCCAGTATTTCACTACTCGATGTGTGATAAAACTCTGGCTAAGGGTGGTCTTGGATGCCGAAGGGATGTATAGACAAGTTTTCATTTCAGATCCAGCAGCTAGACCATATCAACTGCGTACTCGCGCACCAGCCTTGGCAGCTCCAGAACGTCGACGTCATCAAGGTACGGTTGAGTAATACATAATACATCTTCAATGTGTGTATAGTAGTCCCAGTCGCCAGTCTTTTGATGTCTGTATATGCGTAGGTGGCTTGGCCGTTTAGCTCATTTTGCGATATAGGGGTATTCTGGTGTTACGTGTTACGTGTATGAGTGTGTTGGTTGGCGCTAGACGTTCTAGTTTTGACACGATTGTATTGCCCCGTCCCCGTTCACTGTGGCAAAGGCTGACTGTGCAGGCAGGCTTTTGGGGCGCTTGCAAGAAGTGTGAGTTGATTGATACGTTATCACTCTGGCGAGGCGGATAAGTGGGGTTTATATTTACGGGTAGACTGGGGTGTGCGTGTGGGTTGGTGTTTATTTTAGAATGACTTGCAGTGAAGGTGTAAAGGGGAAGAATACTTGTATTTGCGAACAACGTACATTGGATTCATGTGGATTGAGTGAGTGGGAGGCTTTGTTTCGTTGCTTGTTTCTGATTCTCTCTGCCCTCTCTGTTCCCCCGCATGTGAGCCGCCAAACCACAGAATAATCTATGGCAATCAATCAAGGAGAGAGAAAGAGGGGGGATGGAGGGACGAAGAGAGGGGAGAGTCTATCCTCGATTGCTGCTTCGAAGGGATTACGGTAGAACATGCAAACTGACAATTTGGATGTGTTTTGTGACTGACTGTCGCAGGCAGGAAGACGTGTTGTGTTTACTGGTACAGTGTTGGGATGGATGGATGGGAGGGCTGGAAGGTGCGAAGGGAAGGGAAGGGAATGGAATGGAATGGAATGGACGACTATCGATCAATCACGAGTCGTCCCTGCGGTGTGGGGTGTGGGTGTTGATCCGAAAAAGCAGCGACGCGACGCTTATCGCACACTCCGGGAGTCGATGTGGGGAGGAGGGGAAGGGGGATGGACGGGGTCGACGGGGTGGGCAGGGGATGGGGGCATTTCGCTCGGGCATTTCCATCCAGCACCTGCGGACCACAGGGTGGCAGTGGATCGCGATGCAAGTGTTTAGATTGCGGCATGCGAGGCGAATAGGCGCCCGTTGTTTATTGGTATTGTTCTTTGGTTCAGGCGGGCGTGAGAGGGGAGAGAACGGAGAGGAGAGGAGGGATTCATTCATTCATTCTCCTCCATTCTCTATAACAAATTGTTGTGGTTAGGAGAAAAGTGGAGATGTTTTCGGCAGTGTGCGGGTGGGGGACGTTTTTCGAGGAGTTGCCGTTACCAGTGAATTTGATGTTGATCAATGAGCGAGTGAATGAGCGAGTGAACTGGAGACGGGAAACATTTTGGCGTTTGTTTCATGCATGCCGTGTAGATAAGTTTGTTATACGATTTGTAAGAGTAGGGGACTGCGTTTTTCTCTCTCTTCTCCTCCTCCTCCTTCTCCTGACTTTACGAGATAGATGAAGTGTGGAGATAAGACGGCGGTCACTCGAACGAACGACGAACGTCGCGTAAACAGAGTCATAACTTGGAGGGAGGGGGAGAAGGGGGAAGGGAAGAGATTCACAGCCGTGTTCGAGCCGCCGCGTCTCTTTCAAGTCGCCGCCCCAAAGTTGCGATTCTCGCTCGAGATTTCGGGAGTCGATGTTTATGACTGCGGTCAGCTAGCTTTCCGTCGCTGTTTTTTTTTATCGACTGGAAAGTGAAAAAAAGATTGATTTTAGAATTTCAAAATTATCTCTGTTCCATTTTCATAGTGAATGTCGAGGGAGTGGACAGTTGTTGCGGTTAGTGAGAGAAGCGATGGGAAGAAATCAAAAAGATATTCAGTAAGTGTTTTGGATAGAATGGATATGTGTGCGCTTTGGCATGTCTTTTCATACCGAATCAGTGCTCTCTGCTCAATCCACAGTGTCTGTTTTTAGTTTTGCCCTTTGAGCTTATCGCCTGTCATTGTGGCCGGCTGTTGTGTGAATCAGTTGGTGGCAATACACAGTAGCCTGACGACTGCACCCCTTGGTTTTTACCATCTCTTCATGTCGCCTGGACAATGTGAGAGCGCACGCTTCTCTCTCCCCCCCCCCCTCTCTCTATTCTTTCCCTAACAGCTGTCGGAAGTGAAGTGGACCTATCAAAAGAAATTCTATCGAAAAAGAGGAAATGGTGGTTGCATCAGTCAGTGGCAGCAAAATAGATGAGATGGAGAACCAAAAAAACTAAATGGCGGTAAAATTCATGACAACCCATGGACTTGTTGAAACAATAGTTGTATGCGGGGTATTGGAGTTGTTGGACAGGAGTGTGTTGTAGACGTTGACGTCGACTCGCGCGGGGCAGCCGCACTGGTCGCTGGCAGAGCTGTCACAGGCTGTGGTCGTGATGGCACACACGCACGCGCTCTGTTCGTTCCTGCACGCCGTGGGGCAGGGAGGCGCGTCCGAGGAGGGCGACGCCTGTGTGCCCGCAGCACTGCCTCCCCTCGTCTCACAAGCCGGAGACGCTCACAAGTGCCATGCCGAGACCACTCTCGCAAAGAACAAGGAGAATAACGGCGATGAGGTGCGTAGTGCTTGTTTGCTTACAGGTTGGGCTTATATTGTGGTTTAGGTGAAAGAGCTGCTGAAGCGCATGCGTTGCTTGGAGCAAGCGCATCGCTCGCACAGCCAAGAGGATCTGCCGCGATGCAACTCGACACAGGCATTCATAGCCATCACCAGTGGAACACAACACGACAGCGGTATGCTCTTGCTTACTTTGTTTATATTTACTATAGTTATTGCATGTGATCGCGTTGCTCCGATTTTGGCACATTCCCACGCAATACCGCCGCAATGCAGCTTCCGCACAGAAAGAGAGAAATAGAGAGTCGATTAGGTGCAACTTGTTGTCTGTATGTATGCGCCCTATTGTATGCGCCCACTCTCTCGCCCCTTTCTCTCGTTCCTGCTTCTCTGCACTTCTCCGATACATGTGCAGTTTCTCACCGTCTGCTGTCTGCACTCTCTTGTGCGTGCGTGATATCTGCTGGTGTCTTGTGAGACGGAACCGGTTTTCCCTCTCTCTCTTGCTCTCCCTCTTGGCTTCGTTTTGGCGGTTTCGGGCGTTGCGTGCACATGGCAGGGGGCCTCGAATGCTGCAGCTTTTGCAAAACGGGGAAGTAGCGTGGCTATATGAATGATATAGGTAGTATCGAGGATGGGGCACAGTGTAGCCGCCCCGATCGAATTGCTTTCCGGCGCTATGTGGAAATTGCAGCGAGATTTTGAGAGACGGCGATGAATGGTGATGTGAATAACAGGCAAATGAAAAATCTATTCAACTTTTATTTTGGATTGGTGCTGATCTCTAATTGAAAATAGTATCGATAGTATTTAGTCCATTTTCAGAGGAGACAGGGTCGGTGTCGTCTCTGGTGGGTGTGGGTGGAGATTCTCCCCCCAGGGACAGCGAACTCGCCGTATATTCGTTCGAAGACGCCTTCAGCTATGTAGACTTCCTCGCGCGCGCACGCGGAGAGAACGACAAGACGTTCAAGATTCATGTGAGCATTGATTACTGCTCTATTTGTTTTTAGTGATTGATTGATTTATTGCAGGAGTTCTCATGGGACCACGGGTTCAACATGCTCAACGGCCTGTTTGACTCACTCGCCCCGATCCTCGACGAGAAGTTCAAGTTTACGCAGACGCTCACTTACGGAAAGTGAGTGGCAAGGGAGAAGTGGAGAGGAGAAAGAAGATGAAAAAGAAGATGAAAAAGAGAGAAAGGGAGAGGGAGTGGGGGAGAAAAAGGAGGATATGCATGATGATAATGTGTGTGTTTCAGCATGGGTCAGTTCATCAACGTGGACACGACAGCATACCGAACGGCCATCTGGAACTACATCCAGGGTCTTTTCGGCATCCGCCACGACGACTATAACTATGCTGACGTTAGTAATGCTATCGTATTATTGTTTTTTTTTTGTAATCGTTTTGTGAACCTGGTCTTTGTTTTTTTGTGTGAACGTATACCATGTTGAGCTGATGTTTGTTTTCTCAGGTGAACCACCTGTTATCCCGTGAGATGAAGACGTTTGTGAAGACTGCGACGTGCTTCCCGCACCGTCTGGACCTACCGCAGGTGGATGGTTCGATGCTGCGCGACAACGTCATGCCGTACTTCCAGCCGTCTGAGAAGGTACGCACCACGCACCTTTTATCAGAAGTCTATCCTATTTTCACCTGTTTATGGAATGATGTTGTTGTGTTAACGTGCTCGTTTTGAGATCCACGTGGACTTGATGATCGCGGAGGCTCGTCTACAGGCGACTCTGCTCTACTACACTCGGGCGCTCACCAATGTGGATCGGGTAGCGCGTCCGCGCACCGGCGTGCAGAGGCCCCTCGATTGAGGGCACGTCGACCACGTCACTCTCCCCACACCACACTTCGAGTACATGCAACACACACCGGTCCCTCCCCTCCCCCTCCCTTCCCCCGCGCCTCCTCCCAGCGCGTCGCTGTAGCTATACGCCCCCCCCATCCCCGCCCTTTGTAGTCCCCCCTCTGCCCTGTTGTTATAAGCCGTCGCTGCTCTCTCGCCCTGCTGCCCTTCTTGTTGTTGTTGACTCTGTCGAGCACTCGCCGCCCCCTCCCCGTTCCCGTAGCCCGCCACTACCTCCAGGTTCCGCCCCTTTTCTCCCCGCCCCTGACTCTCGTGTCTGTTCAATGTTTTGTCTTGTTCTTGCGTCTCTGTTCATTCGATTCCGCTGTCTCTCTCGCGCGCGTACAGATACCACTCACCCTCGTCTCTCTGTCTCTCGCTAGATATCAAATTGATAAATTTTTAAATTTTTTCTTTATTATCTGTTTGATGGTTTGGGAGACAATCTGCGTAAGCCTTACCGTATACCTGGAATTGCGCGAAGTGATACGAACTTTACCATGGTGTTTTGAAACTATCGGATCCCACGTGAGCGTAGTAGCGGCGGGCAAGATGTGGATATTCGGTATTTTAGATAGAACCGAGTATGAAAGAAGAACCGAAAAGGATAATTATGTAACTCCTACTTCAGTGAACGTCAGACAGTATCGACATCGAACTGGTTTAATTTACAGTCATTTGTAGGATCGATGTTCACCATTACAGATACGTTTATATAGCATAGCATGATATCTACGAAATCGCAACACGCGTTTAACGAACCGGAAACAAACAGTAACGCTAAACACCCAAAAAAATGTTATTCTTTCTGGATATCAATGAGGGATCTCTTGGGCTACCCCTAATATGAGCAGAATACGTCATTGGGGCATCACCATTGCACAACCGCCATCATACAAAATTGTTTATTCTTATTCGTTTTATACATATCCGATTGTTCGGGAGGCTAGGAGCACGTGGATATAAAGTGTAATAGGTTACTACATACAACGATTAATGCGAGTCGGGGTGGCTGCGAGTGGCCTCTCATTTCCAGAAAGGGGAGAACAAACATCTCTTCTCATAAACAAAACAAATCACAGAGGGTCATTGTGTGTTGCTGCTGCTGTGTGCGTGGGATCAATAAACCAATTGTCAATCAGTAAATAAATAATCGAGCATCGGGTTCGTACAACTAGAACATAAGCATGGAAAATAAAAGGAAGAGAAGAAAGTATTGTGTCATAGTGTCGTAAAAATAATGTAAAAAACATCTCACTAGATCCATAAATCAATATATAATAATATGATGCACTTATTGCCATGAGTCGAGCAAAGAACACGTGAGACGAACGAGAGAGACAAAGAAACGAAACAGAGCACTTGTGAAAGTGAATCGGCGGAAGAGGGGCGGGGCGAGTGGGGGTGGAGTCAGCCACGCACACTCACGGCCGGTGGAAGCGGGTGAAGATGCGGCTTTCCTCGTGCACATCCATCTCCATTGCCTTGAAATCGTTGAGCTCCTTCCTGATCAGCGCCTAAACCAAATGACGTCACTCTGGAAGATGACGTCACACGTACCTTATCGGTGGGGGTGAGTCGTGTCCAGGGCTTGTCTGCCTTGCGGTCGTATATCTCCGCTTCTGTCACCTCGACGTAGTCGTTGAATTGGATAATCTGCTGCTCTTTCAGCTGAGCGATCGTCGGACGGAAGGAAAGCTGCAAATGAAAAGGGTAGAACAAATACATATCATCTTCCAAAAAAAAATGTGGAATCATAATTAATCGTTTCTATCTTATTATAAATGAAAACAGGTATCACGGTATTAAAGGAACAGTAGCGACTTATTTCTGCCACAACCTGCCACAACTCCTCATTTTCACACGAGCAAAACATTTGGCAGTAAACGGAATCGAACCCGCGAAGCTCGGGGGCCACAACGCAGCGCACATGCACTGAGCCATGAAGCAAGCGAGAGAGGGTCGTTCATTTGCGCTAATGTCTCCGAACCGAACGTGCAGTATTGAAGCGTTGGCGAGTAATTCAAATTTTCGTCTGCATCCGTGGCAGTGGCAGGTTCGAAAGTAACGCAGAATCGTCGTTCTTTCGCGAATTGCAAATGTGTTAGGTTAATATTTTTTTTAATAATACTCCTGGTCAAAAAATAAGTCGCCACTGTTAAGACCCCACACGATTGAAGGCGAAATTTCGTTTTCTCTTCATTTCTGTTTCTCCCAAGCCGACCTTCTGTTTGTATGAATCAAATATTAGAGATACATAGTGTTGGGGGCCGGGTTGGCCAAGTGGATAGCGTCGCAGCTTGCTTGCAGCTTGCAGCAAGCGTACGGTCTTCCTCGATTCCCCTTTTCGATTCCCCTCGCGGGCAATTGTTCTGCCGAATTCCACTACCTCCCGGTGGGGTACGTGAACCCACTCTCACCCTCTGAGAGCCCTACCATCGGCGGCGGCAGTCTTTCAAGATATTCTACCACGCCTCACATCCGGAACTGGTCACTTCGCGATGTTCACGCCCATCTACCATGAACAGTCAGGACTCGCGCCGCACTGTTCCAGCCAAGGAGCCCCAATACTCCACTGTGTGTGCTTCCAGATAACCCATCATGCTACCATTGTATGTACATGTCGGAATCAGGCTGATAAACAACAAACAACTACATAGTGTTGTTGGACTCGCCTTCCTGAGCAGCATGCGTCTCTTCTCCTCCATCGACTGGCTGGGCGCGCCCCTGTGGTGGAGGATGTTCCTCTGCTCCAGCTCGCCGGCCGACGGCCTCTCCGACAGCTTCCTCTCCAGCTTGAGGCTGGCCGTGTGCATCAGCCGCCGCCGCTCGTCCGCCGTCTGTCCGTCCACGTCGTCGACTGGCGGCGGCGCGTCCACACGCAGCGCCAGCGTGTCCTTGCGGGCCACGCGAGCCGCCAGACCGGCTGCAACCACCACACCCTCCCCCTCCTCCCTCCCTTCACCCACTCAGGGCCACGTCCTCCTCCTCCTCCTCCTCCTCCACCTTCGTCGGCTGCTGCGAAGACGCGCACGGCACTCGACCGTCGTCGTCCCTACAATACACGGATGCATCATCACATGGATATGAAAGGATTCATGAACTACTGTGAGTGCAGCCGCTCTCAATCACCTGTACTGTATGTCGGCATCGCTGTCCGAGTCGTCTGTGAGACGAGAAGGCAGGCCGTCCTCCCGAGGCCGGGCACGCACCTCACGCTGAAACACCACACATCAACATCACCACTCACACTCGACAATTCATACACAACTCTCGCACACGCACTCGTCTCGCATCTACCACTCGCCTTCTTCTTGTCCCGCTTGCCCTCCTTGTCCCCTCCCTCCTTGTGTCTGAGGCGGAGTCGCGAGGGCGCGCCCGGCTTCCGAAGCACTGGCTTCTCCGGCTTCGCAGACAGGTTCGGCTCCTGCAACACACCTCTACACATCCATGCTCCAGTTTGACATGTCGGAGAGAATTGAAGAAATGGAAAATACTTCATACGTGAGCTACTGACTATAGCAATGTAGAATGTATAGTCGTGTTCTCTTACATGACATAAGGAATAAGGCCACTTACCTTGGCGGCGATGCTCTCCACTATTCCCTTCTGCTGCGTGTGTTGACTCGGCATCTCCTCTCCTTCCAACTCTTCCTCCTCCTCTTCTGTCAACTGTTCGTCAAGCTGAAACATATCAATCATTATCGATTTACTCTCATATCATTTGATTCATATCAATCAGACAATCAATCAATCAATCAACAGCCCGCCCACCTCCTCCTCCTCGTCTTCTCCCTCGTCCGACTCGGTCTCTTCGCCGTTGAAGAACTGGTCGAGATCTGGAAACAAGAACGTTAAACCACAATCTGCACAGTACAAACTACAACTACTCACGTCTGGAGTCGGTGACGAGTGGTCGCTGTACACTCTGCACACTCGGCTGCTCACTCGAAGTCACACGCACTACCTCCGGACTGAATCAACACATCAATATTGTACTCAAATTGAAAAATGCTATAGTGACCAAACAAGGCGTCGACAAAAAGAAGAGGGAGAGGAGTGATAGTAAGCAAGAAAAATGAAAGTGGTGGTAGCAGTGGTGTGATGGTTGGATAGGATAGAGATGAGAGGGCGCGCGCTGAAAGGACACGAGTCGAACGCAGGGGAGAATAGAAGGGGACAGGGTTTGGTGCACCCATCCACCCATGCTCCCACATATCCCTCATACCTTCACAAATCTCAAGAGGCACTGTACTCTGTCAAAAGATCGCACAGTGCGCAGAGACCGCCAGAGACAGTGATACCGGGTAGAGAGGGAGAGAGAGGGAGGGAGAGGGGGAGAGAGGGAGGAGAGTGTGTCAAGCAGAGAGACCGTACCAACACCAAGCGAGAGAGAGAAGAAGGGATTGCGTGAAAAGGCGGGGGCACCGAGTCGAGCATCGGTGGGGGGGGGGAGGGCGAGAGGAGAGGGGCCACGTGAGACACATCCTACACCCGCCCGTCACACATCGGGAGTCGATCGAAAACTACACAAAACAGACCGCGCCTGTTGTGACAACGTAACGGCGCGAAAGCCGGGTAGATGCAAGGCGCCTGGATACCACAGGCAAACACTGATCAAATGATAGTGGGGAGAGAGAGAGAGAGAGAGAGAGAGATAGAGAGAGAGAGATAGAGAGAGAGAGAGAAGAATAAGGGAGAGGTGAGAGAGAGGTGAGAACAAGAATCAATCAAGCCAGGCGGCGCCTGTCAGACAGAACGAAGGAGGGAGAAAGACAGAAACACTGGGGCGACAAACAAGAAGGATGCGAGGGATCAGGAAGCGCCCATCATCCCGGATGTACAGAGGTGTCAGGAGGAGTGATCTATGCAAGACACTCAACCGCTATGAGTGAGATGAGCAATGGGGTGATAAATCTTCATGGACACATGACTCCCACACTGCCCAGCAGCCGAGGTAAGTAGGCGTTCGAGGCGCCCCGAGGTTCCATGGTCGAATCGTAAACACGGACACATAGTGATGGACTCACCCCTCGCTGCCGCAAGTCGCCCACGCGGCGCCCAGACGCTCGTCTCCATCTCAACACAGACACACACATGAGGTGAGATCTCATGGCCCCTTTTCCCCTATCACCCACCATCGTCGATGTGTGTGATGGGCTGGTCGAGTGGCAGGTCGGGAGAGGAGAAGTCGGGGAGGGAGGGGGAGGAGGGACAGGGGAGGGCCGAGTGCGGAGACCCACTCCGAGCACTCTCACTCCCACTTCTAGACAAGAACACATCCACACCACAACATTCAATACAATGCGAGCGAAAATAGGTTTAAAACATTTAATTCATAACGTAACAAAAATACAAACCTTCTGAGCTTGGTCTTTTTCTTGAGTGTTCCCCACTTCCACGGGCGAATGAGACGCAGCCAGAACTTGGCCTGCAAGGAGTATCCTCTCCCCCTCCCCCCCCTCTCTCTCTCTCCCTTCTCTCTCCCACCCTCTTGCTTCGTCCCTTTCCCTCTATGGATATGTCAGATGGTGCAGTCATCTCTGCCGAATCGAGGGAGTGTGACTGCCGACCGGCCCACGTGCTGAAATCAATTCGTTGTGCATGGGAAAATCACTTTCGAGTTACGAGAGTGAAATACAAAGGGATCTATTCGTGTACGAAAAGGGATACATTGCTAACCTTTCTTTTTATCCTCATCCCAGCTGTACAAATCCAGTCATTATGAAACAATGTCATCGTATCGTATCCGAGAATATCCAGACTCCAGACAAAAACTACACACATACACACTTACACATCGATATTCTATTTTTGAACCCTTTCAACTTTCAGCTTCCCTACACTCCCCACACGAGAACACATTCCAGAGGCGCTTCCCGGAGAGAGAGAGGGGGGAGAGAGAGGGGAGAGAGAGAGAGAGAGAGAGAGAGAGGGGGGGGAAGGTTCGGGGAGTTTGTGCACACGCACAGAGTGGGCAGACATGAATGAGAGTTGTGCGAGTACCGAGAGTGCACGCATCGGGAGGCCCTCTATCAGCTGACCAAGTCAAACAATAATACAAATCTCCCCGCCACTAAAACGCATACGTAGGATAAATGATAGAAACTCGATGACTATCTAGAACAATACCAATCGACTCCGAAATAGAACTCTGTGACTATGATCATAACACGAACTACGGACACGAAGACAGGATGCGACAAAAGAGATCATGCTCAGCGAGAACAACATTCGATATTGACCTTCTCTTGTCGACGTCACAGGGTGCGCTCAGAGCGCCATCGCTCACCGAAAGTGGGAGGCCTGAAATGGGAGAATATCACAACTCATAACTGGAACTAGTCAAAAACCGAACCTCCACAAAATCAATCACACCAAACAACTAGCACGCTGCGGAAACGAGCGATCAGAGTCAATTCAATGGGACATAATCGTCCATCCGACGGGCGACAGCAAAACATGGTCAACCGAAAGAGACAGACAGCGATGCGGTGATCGGACGATGAGTCATCGGGTAGGAGAGAGTGCAAAGACGAGACAGGTAGACATGGAGAGGAAGTGGTTTCCCCCTCCCTTCTTCCACTCACTCTCGGCAAAGACGGAGCGCAAACCCGGTACTACTCTCTCCCTCTTCCCCTCTCCTTCCACGAAACCCAGTTCGGGTAGGCTGGGCGCGCCAGAAACACATACACACGAAAACAGCTTAGGCAAATTGGAGAGCGAGAGGGGAAAACTTCGGCATTTGTCTATAAATGCAAGTGGATAGGCGACAACACGTTACACAATACGTTCAGCAGCACAACAATAAGAGGCAACAACATTCACTCAGTCATAGGTAATATCATTGTACATTCATACAAGAAGATGAGCCGACGGGTCAAGTGACATTCGTTCGTCGCCACCGCGCTCTATTCAGCAACTTTCGCGAGGTAGAAACACGATACGAGAAGGAAAGAGAGAGAGAGAGAGAGAGAGAGAGAGAGAGAGAGGGGGGGGGAGAGAGAGCACTGGTCAACGAGGAGTCTAACTCTCAGAGAAATGCTATCACATCCAATCATCCAAAGAATAGCAGCACTTCGCTAATATTATCTTCTAGCACCAATGTTTTTTGTAATGGACACACGTGGAGAGTGAAAAGTTGCATGTTGTTGCACGGGAAAACATGCACGGACACCTGTCGCAGAGCGAGTGTCGAGTGAGAGGCAAAAGACATGTGAGAAGCACAGCCTCCGACCGACCGACCGACACATCACTCGCACAAAAACACAACAATATCCCGGCGCTTTCTCTCTCAGACTCCATTCAGCCGGCCTCTCCTCTCCACTCTCACACACCACTCGATCAGCTGTGCGCTGTGCCCACGACGTGACGTCAGTAACTAGTAACTCGAGAGCCGCGCCTCCCGAGATCGATCAGATCCTAGTAACAATCGATCGAATAAATTGGAGGAAAAGCGAAATGGGGAGGCGACTCTACTTCAACTCGAGAGCCCCGCCTATACAGTGGGGATAGAGAGAGAGAGAGAGAGAGAGAGAGTGCGAGAGAGCGTACACATAAGGGAAGGTGGAGAGAGAGAGTGGAACGCGGAACCAGACAGAGGGAGGAGATACACTGCCCCACTGCCGTGTCCGCCCCAAAAGCGTCTTCCCTCGCAGCGTAGCCCACTAGTCCCTCTCCTCCTCCTCCTCCTCTACTCACAATAGCACACAAACACTTGAAATGGGATGACACACTCGCGACTGCGCTACCTAATTACGGGCGACACCGAGAACCACTACTGCACCTAGAACTGTGCACTTGCAATTGTCAGTGAGAGGAGGGAAGGGGGTGAAAGAGGGAGAGAGGAGCCATCCGAAGAAACCCAGGACGGGGGACAATCGACGAGGGCCGGCGATGGAGCGAGAACACACTGTACAATCTTCAGACCGAGTCGATCACGCACCCATCGACTCGCCTCGCCACACACAACTAGTACGCAGATAACGCGCTATCGAAATCAAAAAGTGGCAAGCCAAGACACACTCTCTTTCAATCTCTTCTACATAGATTCTGGAATCGAAATGGACGCACATACATTTCTATTCATTACATTTCCAAGGCGAGCGAAACGCGCGCGATGATAAGAAAAGCTTACTTGAAAAAGCTGCGACAACCGTCGAGAGAGAAAGAGAGAAGAAAGGAGAGAGAGTGGAAGAGAAAGGGAGAGATGAGGGAGAGGGGGAGAGGGGGAGAGAGGGAGAGAGGGTGAGAGGGAGAGAGGGAGAGAGGAGAGAGATGACGAACGCGTTGCTGCTCTGTTTTTTTTGTGCTCGTATGCCATTGCGGGGATTGCAGTGGTAGCTTCAAAGGGCAGAGAGGCAACATTAGAGGTCATCTCCCATTCGGTCCCCAATCCCCGCCCCTTTTTACCCCTAATGCACTCACCTGTCAAATACAATTGCCATCCAAGCGGATCCTCTCAGAGAATCCAGCGAGAACAACTCTCTCTCTCTCTCTCTCTCTCTCTCTCTCTCTCTCTCGCACCGATGCTCCTCGGGTAAAAACCACCTTGAGGCAATCCCTCCAGAGGGTAGAGGGGAGGATGAGATGGATGCAAGATGAATGCATAATATTATTCAATTGCGCGTCGCCGCCCTACGCCGTTCGTCGGTCGAACAAGCATTTCTCTTGGCATCTCGTCACTTATTTCCATACATTCACAACACAATTCGCAGAAAATGTCGCCGCAAATATTCGAATAGAAGAGGCGACGTCGTAGAAAGACGAGAAAGCACCATGTGTTCACATCTCCTTCCACTCTCTCTCTCTCTCACTTCGCAGAATGTAAAATAACAATAACAATGCGACGGGAGAGAGAGGGGGAAAGCCGATATGACAAGTGAATATGCGACAAAAGGCATAGCCAGAGTACATTCCGGAATCAATCACGAGAGCTGCGAAGGTAGAGCGAGAAGTATGTATATTGCATTACATCATGACAAGAGAGCGTGCTCACAAGAGATAACGCATAATTTAATAATTGATATGAGAGCTGCCACTCGGGTATCAAACTGGATAGAACTTCCTCTTCACTCACAAACCAAAAGGGGTTGATATTCATTCGTTTACAAGCTTTACAGGCAATCCTCCCGGTTGCAACCACCTGTCACACATAGCTGGGGTCAAATATGGAAACACGCGGGGACGGAGAGAGAGAGAGAGAGAAAGGGGGGGGGGGAGAGGGAGAGAAGACAGACGCGAAACCAAACAGCCTGGAGAGAGCAGAGCGCGCGAATCATTATGCCGTTTTGATATACGAACACGAGAGAGGAATTAGATGAATGAGGGGGACGTCAATCAAAGTTGACTAATTACATTGCATCTTAGAGGGAAGAGAGATATTCTTTCCCCCCCCTCTCTCTCTCTCTCTCTCTCTTCTAATATAGACATTTGAGGAAGCAGCACAACCATTCTCACACCTCTCAAGTAACGTGGGAGACAATAGAAAACGATATTTAGAGAAGGAAAGAATATTACACTCCGCACCGTTTGAAGATAGTTTCAACAGCTCAGTCGCGAACACCATAATCACTAATCACATACGAATGTCCTATCATATCATATCATACAACCACAGCATTTCGTGAACTATAAAAACGATATTACAGAACCAAATGTTACAGAGAAATATAATTAATACACAAGAAAAAAATACGTTGTGTGTAAAAAAAAAGTGTTGAAAACTCACCATTCTCTGTGATAATGGGCACTGGTGGGTGGGTGGAGGACGATGCAGATGCATCTGATACAGTATCCGCTCGCGTCATTTCGACATCGCCTATAAAACACAACGTAAACAAGTAAACAACACAGCGATTAGTGGGCATCAATACATGATTAGCGAAATGGCGGCGCGCGGTCGCGGATCGGGAGGCCAGATGGCAGGCCGCGGGCAGTCGCCCAAATACAAATTCACTCATCACTCCTCCTTCTCCACTGCTCTGCCGCTACTACAAGCAGATGTTTCCCACCATTCCTCCATACATCGACAATCAATCGATACATCGAGATATGACTCGGAATGGCACACGAGCACTATGCACACAGCCAAAACAAACTCGTAAGGACGGCGCTCTATCAATGCAGCCTAGAGAAAGGAAATTGGATTATCGCAGTGAAAAGAGTGGAACGGACGGATTCATTCAGTTGATTATGTATTACCGTACCCGGACGACATATGAGAGCGGGGCTGTCCCTGGCGGGGATTCTTCGAAACCCCAACAGACGCACCGGTGAGTGCATGGACAAAGAAGGAAATGAGAGAATCAAAAGTAGGATATTCGTCTTCCTATTTGGAAAAAAACAAATTCAATGTGTAACAAGGCAGAATCGTAATTTTCAGTTCCTCACTCTGAAAAACTACGAGTGAGGGAGTGGGAGGAAAATGAGTACTCCGGATCAGGGTATCCGTTTCTGAATCGCGGGTGTGTGCTAAACAACGTGCCGTCCAACAAGCGGGCTCTGATGTCCCCAGAGAGAGTGTGAAAGAGAGAGAGAGAGAGAGAGAGAGAGAGAAGCGAGAGTGGACAATAGACATTCCAAGACATTCCTCATCCTCGTGTAGAAGACGTGTCATGCAGTCATGCAGAATTCGTGGACAGATACAAAAACACAAACACTCACAATCACATGGAAAGATAGTCGGTCTGATAGGCAACAGATCATACGTCCACCACGACATCAGAAAACATAAAAAAAAAACAATTTATACAGATAATGGCGATGATGATAAAAGCTTCTGAAATCACAGGCACGATGGTGAGTGTACAAAAAGGAAAACGAGAAAAGGAGGCAAGTAGCGTAAAATTCTCATTATCGAACTCTCTCTCTCCCTCGAATTAGCGATAGACTAGCCAGTAACGTTGAAAACAATAGCAATCAGTATGAGAGAGAAAGAGAAAAAGTTACCTAGATTTTGGGGTTATTTGTGGCTGCGTAGAGTGAGTGTTGCTGGATGTACGCAATAATAGCATCCGGAGTAGCGAACCTGAAAGAAGCACAGCTGAAGAAATGGGGAAATAGGACACACCTGATGGACTTTCCGGTGGCGATGGCTTTTCGGAGACGCGTCGAACTGACATCACACGGGCACGTAACGTCTGTGATCACCTACAACAGATGGATTGATTCGCCCCTCAGGTAAATGATATTATAAGCGTTTATTTTTAGTTCATTCACAAACAAAACATTAAAAAATACTATATAAACAAAATGTAAAAATTGAATTTCAAAATTGATTGGCGAATTAACGTACTTACCTGCACGCGATCAACGCAGCCTTGGAGGACGGGCATGGAATGCAAGACAGACACCGGATTCGAGTCTGCCAATCAATCAATTAATCAATCAATCACGTAATCGACAAATACACTGAACATTAAAAATAGGTTCAAAAAACTAATGAATTAGATGAAGAAAAAAACACACTCACTTTCCCGCGCAATCACGACGAGTCCAAAATCGGCGATAATTTGCCTGACATCATCGGGACTCCAGAGGTTCGAGCCGTCCGCCAGAATACGCGTGAACGACTCCACCACGTCGCCGCCCACCTGAAAGTGATATCATGATACGCTAATGCTGGAGTGCGGTATAATAATATAAGTAACCCACAACGAGCTTGAGTCCAATGTGGGGGTCGCCGAGGCGGGCGCGGATCTCCTCGCGGTGGTGCCTCATTACCTAATACGGGGAAAAAGTGAAATCAAATCAAACCAACAACAATAAGAATCACTGAATACCTGAAGTGTGCGAGTCCAGGTCTCGCGGGTGCACTCCCAGCCGTCGGCCCGCATCCAACTGTTAGCCAGACCCGCGGACAGCTACAAGGGACCTTCTATGATGAAGCACATTGGGCAGCATAACGAAATAGCGAACAACAATTTGGTCTAGTCGAGTTGCACATAAGCTAAACACTGCTCCGTTACTCCTCCGTCATGTTCATATACAGCTCAACACTAATGTACGGTTCAACAGATGATACTGCTGTTCCCCTCATTGACTCACCATGGCTAGTCTGTGCCGGGCGGAGACGAGTCCGGGCTTGCCGAACTGGTCGGCGACGGGACTGAACACGCCATCCACCACCTGCACGCCCTGCGACTCCACGAGATCCCGGGCCACCTGCAATACCATATGGGCATGATGTCAATATTCAGTATTACAATATTATAAGAAAACTTATGAGCACAGACCTCGAGCATGCGGAGGTGTGCCATGGTGGGTGGGTTGAAGGAGCCGCACGCGAGGAGAGCGACCCGCGACGAGGCGCCTCGCGACACCATCGCCCCTAGAAATAGATGAGCCTGCGTCGGGTACAACAGATTCAGGTCAGCATATCGCGAATTGGAAATGAAACAATTACAAATGTTTGTTTGAGAAATGGAAAGAGTTAGTTCTGGAAAAATATCGAACACTGAACTGGCGTAGTTCGACATTGGCATATGTTTGAGCAAGACAAGCAATGGACTAGTGTAGTGGAGGTAAAACGGAAACGTACAAATCAAACGAAGCGTGTAATATTAGGCAAAACACGAGAAAAGTCACATTATTATTCAAACGTCCCGCCGAAGAAAAATACTGCGGAAAATAGAAAATGGTCCCATGCAGAAAGTACTCTCTCTTGTTATAGCGTGTGCAATGGGTGATATTCAGGCGGGAGGCCGAGTGCTACGCAGCCAAATGGCCGGCTGGCGACAGCAGACCCGCGGCCACCGCTGCGGCGATTCGTCATCATGTGATCGCCGCTCATTTAGAGTGCTTCATCGATTCGATTGTGTTCCCCTGAAATCAGCGAACATACTTCCCTATCTCTCACACTAGACCTCCACATGATTTTTTTTGAAAACATTATGATCATAATTGACAGCGAAACATGAACTGGAACTGCTCGCATTGTTATTGTTCCTCAATGATTATAGTTACTTATATTTTCATGTTGATTAGTTGTTTATATTGGTTCACGGATGAAATGAAGTCTTCTCCCTTTGTATAAAAAAAACTAATTCGGATCGCTATTGTCCTTGCCCATGTATGCTGGTGCGTCGTATCGATTAGGCATTATCTGACCAACCGGGGTCGGTCGTCCCAGTATTATCTTATAATTATGCAACCTCTTAGCCGTTCTATAATCGATAAATAGAATTTCATCTATGTTATCGGTTGTTTCACATCCATTGTTCACGTTTACTCACTGACTGCATATTCATTGGTTCATGTTTCTCATTCTTCGAGCTCATCTTTGAAACCTATTGGTGTCATGTATGTGTTGTATCTACAATACATGGGTATTGTACCCTATATAACTGTTATCTTTGTTGCAGATGGCAGCACGAAACGCGGGCGCGTCTCGTGGTGGCGCGGCCGGAGGAGCCAACAAGACCTGCCAGTTCAAGCTCGTCCTTCTCGGAGAGAGCGCCGTCGGTATGTATGCGTTTTGTTATCATGTGTTCGTTTTGATATACTGACTGCATAGATTGGTTATGAAATTTTAGAATATGATCAGGGCATGACTCATTTTCATTTTTTGTCGCGATATGGGTTTGTGTACACTGTCAGCCTTCTACAGTCGGCTCCCGTTTGTCCAAAATATCGATTTTTTTCTTTTCCAAACATTGACGTCCCAACGAGATTATATGACACACATCAATGATGGATGACCTCACTCGACCACATAAACACAGTATACGAACGTCTAGTGTGAATAGGTTTATATAACTACCTGTATGAAGGTGAAATTCAATAATGCACTGTTTGAAATGTTATCGATTCATGTGCACGTTTGTTTGCCAGTCTATTCCTAGCGGCAATATCGCAGAAGGGCGAAACTGGTCCACCGAGCTACGACCGGCGATCAGGGTTGTCTCTGTTTCGTTCCCTTTCTCCCATAGTTCTCGACGATTGATCGATAGAGGAAACACCGGAAACGCATTACTCAAGCATTCTCACTTCGAAATTAGATTTTACCCCTCTCATTTTTCACGTGTTTCAGGCAAGTCGTCTCTGGTGCTTCGCTTCGTCAAAGGACAGTTTCACGAGTACCAAGAATCGACCATTGGTGCTGCTTTCTTGACACAGACGGTCAGTTGCACGCTCGAGGGAATTTTTTTTTATTTTGCATATATTTCATTGTTTTTCGTATGTTCTTATTGAATTGCATGTTTTGTTGCACATTAATATAGTTGCCGTTCAGGTTTGTCTTGACGATGCTACCGTCAAGTTCGAGATTTGGGACACTGCTGGCCAGGAGAGATATCACTCGCTCGCCCCCATGTACTACCGAGGAGCCCAGGCTGCCATCGTCGTATATGACATCACCAACCAGGTATTTCCATATTGTTTAAAATTCTATTGTTTATGTGGTGTTTGATTTTTTGATGTGTTGCAGGAGTCTTTCCAAAAGGCGAAGAACTGGGTGAAGGAGCTGCAGCGACAGGCGAGCCCTAACATTGTCATGGCCCTAGCTGGAAACAAGGTGGGACTGATAGGTTGTTGCATCTTATATTTGATTGATAGAGATTGAACGTTTTTATCCCAAACGTGCATTGTGTTGTTCTTTTCACTGTTAAATACATTTCAGGCTGACATGGCGAACAAGCGCACAGTGGAATACGAGGAGGCGAACGCGTACGCAGAGGACAACGGGCTGCTGTTCATGGAGACGTCTGCGAAGACGTCGCAGAACGTGAACGACGTGTTCCTCGAGATAGCGAAGAAGCTGCCGACGGGTCCGGCGCCAGGAAGCGAGCAGTCGGGCACGGTGCACCTGGACCAGACGGGGCCTGCGACGGCGGCCAAGGGCAACTGCTGCAAGTAGACAGGCAGGGCGGGGAGGGGGAGCACTCTCATCCCACTCCCCACTCCCCTCGCCCATCCAACCTCCACCGTCCAACACACTCGCGCCTCTCCCGATGAGCTAACTTATTTGATGTACATGGCTGTATAGTCCGCCCAACCCACGCACGCATGTGAGCACCCCGTCTATCTCCACTCTATTCTCTTCTCTCTCGTTGATTATGGTCAACTTGGTCGAACTTGAACGTCCCCGTCTTATGTGATCGCATACCACAAAGTTTTGAGAATTTGTGTACGTTTTCAGTTTGTTTTACATAAAGTCTTTACGCCTGATCATGTTTTTTTGTGTGTGGGTAAATGGAATCGTTTGTATAGCGACCTAATGGTTTCTCTGTTTTTATTGAAAAGGTTTGTATTGTAGAATGGCTGAGTGGCAGACACGAGGTAGGTTGCAGCGCCGCGCCCACTATTGAGAAATGTGATATTGTGAAATGTGTGTATTGTGTATCCCCAGTGAAGTGATATCGCTTGGTAAATGATTGATTCATATTGTTGTTAATATTTCTTGTTCTCTCCATGGTTCATTATCCGTCCGGAAATATCTATTCGTGGCATCTTTTATTCGGTAAAGTGACTAGTATATGTAGAATGTCGACTCCGCCCCCGCAACTGGGTCGGTCTCGATCAATGAGATCACTCGACGATGCATCTATAATGGAGACTATTCACGCGATAAGAGTGAGTGACTGATTATGAATCGATACAAGCGATGCGTTGTGTTGTGTGTTGATGGGTGTTGGTGTCAGGCGGCGGAGCAGGCGCAGTCTCTGCTGGGTCTTTTGGACGATCCGCGGACGCGGGTGGCCCAGCCGGGGGAGGGCCGGCTGGCGGAGGAGGGCGTGATCCAGGGCGGCCGCGTCATCCCCACGCGCAGGCCGGCCGACCAGCAATGTCCCCTGCCCCTGCCCGCCTCCTACCGCTCCCCGCCCCTCCCCCCGCACCCCAACCCCATTCCCAACCATGTGCCCGTCTCGAGCATGCTCCACCAGCCCGGCGCGTCCTCGTCGTCCCAACCTCGAATCACCACGCCGTCTCCGGCTCCCGGCAACGCGCTCTCAACGCCCAGCGCCTTCCGATCCACAGTCGCACCGGCAGCGTCGACGGCGCGACGTCCCGAGCCGTACAGGAACGAGGTGAGTGGTGGAGTGAAGGCGTGGAGGCATGTGTGTGTTTGAGTCGCGCACGGTGCTGCGTCGCCGGACTCCCCGCCCGCAGTCTGGCGTGCCCTCGTCGGTCGGTCTGCCGCGCCCCGCATCCTCCGCCACTCTAGACGCCACACTCAGCTGCCAGCCGCTGCCGCGTGAGTACAATGTTCCTGATGACTACGCATGATCAGTGTTTTACAAGAAATTCAAAGAAGTAATGCATTGAAAAATCATAGTACACATTCGGTTTCGGTCCCTTCCACCAGACCGAATGTGTAAACCTACCAGCCGGGACCATCATCAGTGATGAACCGGTAGGCAAGTGTACAAAGTAGTATTACAAGAAAAAGGGGAAAATATTTCTAGAGGGTTATCGATCGTCTACGACGCTTAGGGATAGGGGTCAACAAAAATTGGGAGCAACCTAACGAGAGAGGGGAATGCGACACGACTGATTTGAGAGCGGCGACTGCGAGTCACATAGACTTTTAGTGCAGATCGGTAGATCAGACAGAGCGCAGAGAAAGAGGGGATGAGATCAATTCAGTGTGTCAATGAAATGTTTGAATTTATTTTTGGCCTTCAGTTTTTTTTGTGGAACTGGATATTTCAGCGAGACGTTCTATTGCGAAGCACCGGCTGATGAAGGAGGCGGAACAGTTACAGAAGGCGGCGCCTGTCGGGTGCACTGCGTCGCCCAAGGTAGGAGGTGAAGGGGTGGGAGAGAGAGAGAGAGAGAGATTCATGTGTTCAGGAGGATAGTCTGTACGACTGGTCTGCCGTGATAGAGGGTCCTACGGACACTCCCTACGAGGGTGGCACGTTCTTCTGCGATATCACCGCACCCGTTGACTATCCATTCAGCCCTCCAAAGGTACGGTACATATGATAGAGAGTATCGTGGATCATTACTTACTTCAATACCAGTCGGAGTCGCGCCTACGGCGCTCCTCCTCCTGGTATGCGGGGATGATTTCGCAATCACATGCCCTCGCTGAAGAAAGTGCAAACCCGGCGCGTTTCACATGCTGGCGGCGGCTGGGCTATATAGGCGCATGAGCGTCACTTACAGACAGACGGACGGATAGGCCGTTGTCTATATATTAGGATTTTCAACAATGTACTTGTTGTGTAGGCCGAGCATCTCGTTTCTAGGTGACGTTTCTCACTCGCATATACCACTGCAACATTAGCAGCAATGGCCGCATCTGTGTCGACACACTCAACACGGGGTGAGTGGGCGGGAATCAATCGATAACGATGACGGATTGGATAATTGATTGCAGGTGGAACAGCACGATGAGTATGACAACAGTTCTAGAGAGTATCGTCACGTTGATGCACGCGTGTAATCCGGGTGAGATTGATTTTAAGAATTTGGCATTCCTTCATCGATTGACGTATGAAGTGACTGATAGGTTCAGAATCGCCACTTGTGGAGACGATCGCTCATCAGTACCTCAACAATCACGACGAATTCGAGAAGATGGCTCGCATCTGGACGACTCGATATGCCACATGATCACCGCATATCGATCGAATATCGATTGTTTATTGGTTCTATCGTCTGTGTTGCCACGCACACGTGTACTTGTGTAAAGATATTAGTTCGCGCATCGGTTCTAACCGAATGTTGGTTACTCTTCTAGTGATAAAGAAGTTATTCTCTTTGTGGTGAACCTACCGTATGCTTTATTTGCCCGATTCGCACTGTTCTTTTGTTTTACTCGCAGCTTACGATAATCGGAGCGTAACGACTCTTCTCACGCCAATTAGAGAGGGCGCGCCAGCGCCCTCTCGTTTGTACTGGATGTCCCCGCGCGCTAGAATGCTCAAAAACGACTTTTCCCGGATGAAGCACTTTTCCTCATTTTGAAGTGATTTCCACTGTTACATTGCATTCACATCTCTATTCGATAGAGTTATAGAAAGTTGTATTGAGTTTGATTGAATTTGAAGCGAGATACGGAGAGTCCGCATTCGAGTGCGGATTGAGATTGGTGTCGGGCGGGCGGGCGGGCGTCGGACAATCGCTTTCGCCCCGCCCCCTCTGTGTGTGAGTGAGAGAGAGAGGCGAATAGCGGGTGCGCGTCGGTATCCTCGCAGCGAATCGCGAACGTGTATGAAAATATAATTTTGTGAAACAAAACTTAAGAAAAGGACAGATATTATCTTTCAAAAGTACTTCCAAGTAAAAGTAGTTGGTTTGTACTGTTGTCTCAGTTGAGCAAAAGGACTGACATGTTTTCAATGGAGACATGTGCAAACAGGCTCTCAGCATTATTCGACGTGTTATGTTACAACAGAAGTTGTGTTTTTAGATAATAACTGCATAACTTTGTAAACGCGTTCATTATAATATGGCCGCTTTGCACTGGTATGAGAGAGAGAGAGCCTGTTGGCACATGTCTCCATTGAAAACATGTCAGTCCTTTTGCTCAACTGAGACAACAGTACAAACCAACTACTTTTACTTGGAAGTACTTTTGAAAGATAATATGTTTGCATAGTGTTTCTATTCTTTCCAAATTGGGTGAAAACCTGTGCTTGTTGAAATCTTAAGATTTTCCGCATATGAGTAATCTGTAATCTGATATCCTATTCGTTCATCTCTTTTCAAAAAGTTGGCTTGTAGGGGTAATGAGTGTGCAAACAACAGGGGAGTTGACCCTTTTGACCTCCGTATATGGGCTTGTTCCCCCGGAAGGCAGAATGCAAACAAGTTGTAAGCCCCACCCCTCGAGACATATCACCAGACAGCGCGCTCCTGATGCGGCTGCTACTCCAACTACTCGCCCTGCCAGGTAAGAGAGAGAGAGAGAGAGAGAGAGAGAGAGAGAGAGAGAGAGAGAGAGAGAGAGAGAGATCTCCTTGCAGTGGCGTTGCTTGCGTCTCGCTGCGACTTGCTGGAAGAGTCGGTCGCACTTCGCTGTATTTCGCCCCTCGTCTCCTATGCCGATTTAGAGAACCAGGTAAGAGATACTGGACTTTTGATGAATATCTTGTCGCAGGGACTGATTATAGTGAATATAGATCACACAGAATATTATTAATATATACTGTCTACCCAGTCATCATGTCGTGTTTGTAGATTGTCCACCCGCCTCTATCTAACATTGGAGAGCTGTGCAGCGAGTACGAACGGTACAAGCAGTGCACTGCCGGAGTCCGAGACGACTGCCGGTAGGGAGAGAGAGAGAGAGAGGGAGAGGGAGAGAGAGAGAGAGAGAGGGGGAGGGAGAAGGAGGAGGATAGGGGAGAGAGGAGGAGGAGAATAGGGGAGAGTACTGAGGGAGTGAGAGAGAGAGAGAGATTTCCTTCTCTTCAGCCGCTCGATCTCGCACAACGTGGAGCAAATGTACGAGTTGATGTGTGAGGTGAAGTATTCGGAGATCGCCCGCGAGGAAGGCGACTGCCTTCGCCAGCTCGAGCAGGTACGCCAGCCTGGTGACGTCATCTGGTGACGTCAACATCGTATGTATTCACATATTGTAGGACGAGCAGCTCAAGCAGTGCTTCGTCAACCGGACCAACGCTCTAAGGGATGACGCCAATAGGGCAGCAGAACTGGGTATGCTCTCTCTCTTTCTCTCTCTCTCTCTCTCTCCTTCTCTCTCTCTCTCTCTTCGCTCTCTTTTTCCCTCTCTCATCCCTCCCTCTCTAGGTGTGCAGCGCTCTCCCGCCAAGAAGAAGCCCGACTACGAGTGTTTCGTGCTACAGTCGTACGTGGATTGTCTTCTGGAGAGAGACTCGGATACGTGTAGGGATGCTGTCAAGGTAGAGAGAGAGAGGGGAGAGGGAGAGAGAGAATGAATAGAGAGAGGTCAGAAAGAGTGGAGGAAGAGATTTCGTCCAGATCGAGATGTCGCTTCTCTCATTGCTCGCAACTCGCGAGAACTCGGAATGTGCTCTGTTCACCAACATCACTCGAGCCATCAGCCCCAAGAACAAGCAGGGTGAGTGGACGCCTCTTTTTCTCTCCCTCTTTCCCTCCCCCCCCCCTCTCTCTCTCTCTCACCCGCTCTCCTTCCAGAAATCCCCCTGGAAGAGTGCGACGCAGAGGGCGCGTGTCGCTGTCGTCTGCCTGGCTATCACTACAACAAAGACGAAAGGAAGTGCATCGGTGGGTCAACATTAGGCATCGGTTGTCACAACTGTCGGAGGCGAGCACTGCGTAGCAACTGTGACTGTGACTGGGTACATGGAGTAACGATGATACGACCTTAGAGTACATGCGTTGATCTCTGTTCACCTGTCTCGTTTGAGACATCGACGAGTGCTCGCAGCCGTCGTCGGTTCTCTGCTCGCAGCGCTGTCTCAACCTGCCCGGCTCGTATGAGTGCAGCTGCAGCCACGAATACTACTCTCTCGCCCAAGACAACGCCACCTGCGTCCGTCAAGACACCGGTACGCCGCTTCCTCCTCCTCTCTCATCCCCTACTCTCTCTCTTCAGCCCCTCTATGGATCTTCTTCGCACACGGCCAGTCGATCTGGAACATCTCGATGGACGGCAAGAACTTCCAGCTGCAGAAGGCGGGCCTCCAGAAGACGGCCATGATCGATGTGGATGTGAAGGTGGGATACAGAGACCGAAAAGAAGACAAGTTGTCGAATGTCTCCTCTCAGGAGCGTCGCATCTACTACGCGGACATTGGGGCGAACGTGATCGAGAAGATGAACATCGACGGGACATTCTCGCAGGCGGTGCAGAAGTACGAGGTACGAAGAGACTTGAGGGGAAGTGGCGACACTCACTTACAGACAACGTACCTCCATCAAAGCTTCATGAGAATACTTTGTTTTAGGTTGATGGACTGGAAGGCATCGCGGTCGATTGGGTGGCGCGCAATCTGTACACCCTGCGGAAGTGAGGAGGGAGGGGGGAGGGAGATATGCTAATCCACTCACTCACAGGACGGACATCATGGTGCAGACGCTGGATGGCAAGTATCGTCGTGCTGTGTACAAGGGAGCGATGAAGCTGCCGCGTGCCATCGCACTCCATCCCGCCAATGGGTACGCGCTCTCTCTCCTCCCCCTCTCTCTCTCTCTCTCTCTCTCTCTCTATCTCTCTCTCTCTCTCTCTCTCTCAGAAACACACACACATTCTTTCACTCTCTCTTTGCAGTGAGATGTTCGTCTCCGACTGGTCTTCGTCTGCTTTCATCGGCCGCGCTGCCATGGACGGATCCAAGTTCGAGAAGATTATCACCGAGAGAGTGAGTAGTGAGTGTATCGAAATACGCGCTGCCGTATCCCGAAGAAGTCAACTGTCATAGTATTGTTAAACTACCGTATCCGTAACAAGATCACTCCTCAAACCCTGTGCAGATCACCTGGCCGAACGCGCTCACCGTCGATATCCACGCTGGCAAGATCTACTGGGCCGACGCGTTCCTCGATGTTATTGAGTACGTCTCTTCTCACAAACTACTCACTTCTTTTTTTCGCGGCCAAACGCGGCGAACAGAAGTGAACGCGGCAAATCACATCTCCCTGTTTGCAGAGTGGCGAACCTGGACGGTTCTGGCCGCCGCGTGGTCATCTCGGACGCCGGTTCCGTGCCGCACGTGTTCGGAATGGCAGTCGCCGACGACCACCTCTACTGGACAGACTGGACCTACCGCGGACTGCTCCGCGCAAACAAGGCACAGTACTCATTGTGTCGTCTGTGTGACACTTGCCTTCCAGCTGACAGGCGACAACATCACAGTGCTGGCTCAGACGGCGCTGCTGCCCTACTCGCTCAAGCTATTCCATCCCACACTCCAGCCGCCAGTCAACTCCAGCTGCGCACACATGCCATGCGCACAGCTCTGCCTGCTCGGGCCCAATAATGGCGCCAGGTGAGCTCATCAATCGATCAATCGATCAATTAATCAATAACTCGCAGGTGCGAATGCGGTGACGGCTACGTGCTGCAGGATGACGGCGTGTCGTGTCGCAGCAACTGCAACGAGGCTGAGATAGAGTGCGGAGGAAGCGATCCAAAGTGAGTCGACACTCAAGCAATCCATCAATCATTCGTGATATACAACTAAACAACTAATCAATCGATACATCAGCTCACATCGGTGTTTGCAGGTGCGTGTCCAAGCTGTACGTGTGTGATGGGATCGCGCACTGCACCAACCACGCCGACGAGACCAACTGCCGTGAGTATACCGATCATCTAGCTGGCATGATTCAATAAAGGTGTTTCCTCCTATCTCAATGCACCGTTTCAGCGCCGCGCATGTGTCTGCCGGGCCAGTTCCAGTGCCACGACAACCGCAAGTGCGTGGCCCCCGGGGGACTGTGCGACGGCTCCCCCGACTGCGCCGACCGGTCCGACGAGGTGTACTGTCCGGTGGAGAAGAGGGAGGGGCGGCGGATGCGCGACCCAGCGCCCCTCCTGCCCCCGCTATTCCCCGCTCTGCTACACAACCAGCACTACCCGCAGTGAACACCACCCCCAGTCCACGCACATTCAGGTCGCGAGAATCTCAACAAGTATTGCATTTTCCCACTACATTTATTGCTCATGAAATGTTGATAAATCTTCTGCAAATATATGATGTTAGCTACAAGGAAGTTACAACAAAAACAGGTAACAGTACAAAGTTAATATAAATTCGGGCATTTACAAGATAGTGTGAGCAGTATGGGAACTTGGACCATGAAGCTGCTCTGGTTTACACATTAAAAATGAAGGAGTGCAAATGGGATGGAGAGGAATGAGGAGATGAAGATGCCGAGAATTGTACACGTGATCAGTGGTTGCGTTGTTGTGCGAGTGCGTGCATGCGCTCCCTGTGGCGGGCGGCCGATGCATCCATCTGCTCACACGCCCACTTCCAGTTACTGTCGTCCTGAAGTGAAGCTGAGAGTGGCCCCAACACCAAGCCACACTACCACAGAGTAGAGAGAGAGGTTCCGTGTTTCACATATAACACTACCTTCCACTCCACATCTAATAATACCTCGCTGATCTCGGCGTCGTCGTCGAACTCCCATCCGGCGATGCGCACCAGCTTGTCGTAGTCGGCTTTCATCTTCTGCGGCTGCAATTGCCACATCAACTCGGTCAACGATACATTACCAACCGTGTCGTAGGGGAGGTTGAGTCGCATGCGGGCGATGCGCCGGCGGCGACGATCGGAAAGCGCCAAGCGGCGGCGCTCCGAGAATGACGCAGTATGCGAGCGCACCGTCTACAACCAGGTTACATCTAAATTGTAATAACAATCTGTAAACGACTCACCGACGCGTCGCTGACGGCGCTCTCGTCGTCGCCGTCGCGCGCCGGCGACTGCTGGTCAATCTGAAAAGGTTGCATGTTACAATCGAGTCGCCTGACCTCGGGCGTCTCGCTGTGAGCGGAGTGGTCTGTCTCGGGCTGCTGCTCTCCCTCCACGTATTCCTCCTGGTGGTCGTCGGGCGCGGCCGTCTTCTGCGCGTGCAGGTCGTCGCCGCTTCCGTCGCTGCTCTGGTCGGAGAGGGGGCGCGTGGCGAGCAGAGTTCCCGTCGACGACTTGCGCATAGTCGAGTGCATGCGCGGCTCCGGCGTTTTCTGCACAGGGTTGGAACGTTCTACGTGTGATCAGCAGCACGCACCGTGATAATGCTGTCGTTGAGCTCCTTACTGGGATGGGCGTACACATCGTCCGAGTCGTCAGACACCGACACACCGCCCAGGACTTTGTCGGACAACTTCAAGTACGCTATGGTGAACAGTAACAACAACATCAACACCACAGCAAAGCTCACACTAGGCATCTCCTTGAGGTCAGACGAAGAAGCGGAAGAGTTGCTCAACAGCTCTCTCGGCATGTTGGTCAATCGATTTGAGTCTAACGGCTGCAACAACAGCACGTAAACACAAATGTTGAGAAAAAAAGAATAACGAAAACACTGTCCGGAACGCATGACCGCAGCGTATCGCCGACAAACTACAGCCACCAGCAGAGGCCAGCAGCAGCCGCCAGCAGCTACAAACCACGACAATTCGAATGAATTGGAGGCAAGAGAGAGTGAGAGGAAAGGGCGCAGACAACAGCGCAGATTACACGCCCAATCTCGGACGGAGTTTCCACCGGGAGAGAGCGGAAAGTGAGAAATACGGTATGGGGTTGTATTATACAGCAATATGATCGTTATGGGACCGAGGATGGGGGGCGGTGCTAGGGCTGCAGATTCGTTATTTTTGAAAATTTCGTTGATATTTTGAGGCAATCTGGAAAACTCATCACCTCATCACTTCATCACTTCATCACATGACGTCATGTGATGAATTTTCAGTTCATCACATGACGTCATGTGCTGAATTTTCCGATTTGCTTGTCTGGGACCTAATAAACCGGTGCCCTATCAAACGTGGGCCCTTAGAATTGAATTGCGGCGCCTTACATTGTTTTATTTTGTAATCTATATTATTTAAAATAACTAAACATCTTATATTAGCCGACATTATTGTAACAGTACTGTATCTGACCTTGTATGTCGCAAACGTTGTTAACTTTGTTAACTTTGTTAAACGTTGTTAACTAACTTGAACCCTCCATCTAGACTGTCTTCATAACATTCTGAATTGAATTCATAACATTCAATTCAGAATGTTATGAAGATTAATCACGGCAGTTTCAGTAACGATCAAATCCTTGGTGTCAGATCATTGGTGTTCAATCAATTCCATTATATGATAAGTTGTCTTACTGAATCGAATGTTTCGGGTATATAAGATTGTAAACATGCATACATACTAATCATGATTCGTTTTTGCTAATGGAACATTTCCTTCGTTCTAAATATCTATCACAATTTGCAAAATGACCAAGTTTGAGCTTCATTCAAAAATAAAGGGCCAAGTTTGATCGGGCACCGGTTTATTAGGTCCCAGACAAGCAAATCGGAAAATTCATCACATGACGTCATGTGATGAACTGAAAATTCATCACATGACGTCATGTGATGAAGTGATGAAGTGATGAGGTGATGAGTTTTCCAGATTGCCGATATTTTGATTTCTTTTTGTGTTTTTTTGTTTAGTGTGTTCTAGAAAGGTAACATTATATATTCATAACATTTTTTATTAATATACTCATCGAGTTACGCTGCGACAAGAGTTATTGCAAGGTTTTTAGTCGCCATTAGCTTTATTCTGATCATTTTCCTCGTTTCATTTAACTTTCATAACTTGTTTTGTATTTCAGATGTCTGCCTTGCGACACGCTGCAAGGTGGTCGGGCCGTAAAAGAAGTAGAGCGGCGTGCTGCCAAGCCAAAGGATCCGTCATCGGAGTCTCCGATCTGTAGGTATGTCCATGAATTGTATAGTCTGTTGTTTGTTAGATGTTTGTATCGTATTGTTTCAGGTGTCTGGCCTGGCGAGACGCTCTGAGGTGGCCGGGCAGTTCAAGAAGAGCGGCATGCACGCCAAGGGAACCGTCATCGGAGTCTCCGATCTGTAGGTATGTCCATGAATTGTATAGTCTGTTGTTTGTTAGATGTTTGTATCGTATTGTTTCAGGTGTCTGGCCTGGCGAGACGCTCTGAGGTGGCCGGGCAGTTCAAGAAGAGCGGCATGCACGCCAAGGGAACCGTCATCGGAGTCTCCGATCTGTAGGTATGTCCATGAATTGTATAGTCTGTTGTTTGTTAGATGTTTGTATCGTATTGTTTCAGGTGTCTGGCCTGGCGAGACGCTCTGAGGTGGCCGGGCAGTTCAAGAAGAGCGGCATGCACGCCAAGGGAACCGTCATCGGAGTCTCCGATCTGTAGGTATGTCCATGAATTGTATAGTCTGTTGTTTGTTAGATGTTTGTATCGTATTGTTTCAGGTGTCTGGCCTGGCGAGACGCTCTGAGGTGGCCGGGCAGTTCAAGAAGAGCGGCATGCACGCCAAGGGAACCGTCATCGGAGTCTCCGATCTGTAGGTATGTCCATGAATTGTATAGTCTGTTAGCGGCATGCACGCCAAGGGAACCGTCATCGGAGTCTCCGATCTGCAGGTATGTCCATGAATTGTATAGTCTGTTGTTTGTTAAACGTTTGTATCGTATTGTTTCAGGTGTCTCTCGGAGTCTGGCGAGACGAGTCGGCCCGCAGCGCCGCAGCCCCCCTGAGCCGCGCAAGAATGATCGCCGTCGATGTCGCCGCCCTCCTCCCATGCTACCTAGTATTCAAACTACAACAATATCAATTCCACCAATGTTTATTGTACGAATAAATAGTTCCACTATGTTCTGTTTTCATGAAAACAAAAACAAACAACAACTTGTAACAAAATCGTTTATCACAGTGCGTTTCGGCCACGAAACGTATACGCAACGAACAAAGCTTGAAGGAGGTAGGCCTCATCAGTACGTTCCTTCAAGGTTCCAGAGGAATCAAGAGAGAGAGAGAGAGAGAGAGAATGGGAGGAGGGAGCTTCCGGTGGCTGGGCCAGGGTACAGACAGGCTTTTCGAAACAGGCGTGGGAAATCAGTGGGCGTGGCCTAATCCACCTGGAGACGACCAATCACAGAGCTGGAAACCCGTGCGAAAAAAAAGTTGGCGGTAACCGGACAGACCACGACACAGAATCCAAACGTACTCAACCCAATTCCGAATTGTATGACTTCTCCTACGAGATCTCGGGATATGTCTCCCACTACTCCTCCTCCTGCATCCCCCTCTTCCCAGAACCCACCGGACAGGGGTGCTTCTCTCTCTCCCTCCAGATCCACTGCTTCTGCTTCTGCTGCCGCTCCTGCTCCTGCTCCTGCTCCTGCTCCTGCTCCTCTCACTCGCTGTCCTCCGCCACCTAAGAAGACAGCAGGAGGCAGGCCCAAGAAAGACACTACCAAGATCACAAAGAAGGAGGCGAAGAAGGAATGTCCTGGCTGTCACAGGATTCTTTCGAGACAGCAGGTCAACAAGCACAAGCGCACTGGATGTCTGCCGGCAAAGACGTTCTACGAGAAACAGAAAGAAGATGGTTAGTCATCTCTCTCTCTTTCTCTCTAATTCAATCTCTCATTCACTCTCTCTTCTCTCTCCCCTTCCTACCTATATATTTTGTAGGCGACAACCGGCGGGCGTGCGGATACACGGGGTGCGCGGCATCGTTCTTGTCGACAGAGGAGTACGCGATCCACTGCGGCCAGGTGCACCAGCTGGATGCGCCCATCACTGTCTGCACCATCAACACGCACAACAAGGCCAAGTACCTCGACATGTTCGCTGGATTCGGGCAGAATCTGTTCATGAATGGAAAGCATGGCAACAAAGAGTACTACACATGCTCTTCTGTGAGTCTCCCTGTACCCTTACCTCTCTCCTCTCTCTCTCTCTCTCTCTCTCTCTCTCTCTTCCTCCTCCCTCCTCCCTCCTTCTCCAACCTCTAACGCACCTCTCGACAGGTTGGATCATACGAGAAGCGGGGTATCGCGAAGCTGGACGGCCCGGGCAGCCGGTGCACGCGCCCATCACGCAAGTCGCTCCCTCTCTGCTCCGCCTTCCTCACCTTCACCGACTCGGGAGACGGGAGGTACTGAATATATAACTGATTATGTATATATCTGTTGTTTTAGCACGGAAGTGCGCATGTCGACACGACACACACACAAGCGCAAGCGCGTGTGGGTGCCGGAAGAGGCGAGAAACATCATCCAGAAGGGCGTAGAGAAAGGAGACGATGTTGGCACGATGCACAACGACATCAAAGGTATCGAAAAATGACATTCTAATCATATACCAATCTAGCTCTTGCTATGATGTCGCGCATCAAAAACGATGCTAATGTGAAGAGAATGAAGCACATCAGATACGGGACAGTGCGCAGGTTTGTCACTTTCAAATTTAGAAACACTAAATACTAATCGCTAACATAATTCAGGCTCGCTTACAAGTTCAAGGCGAAGCGCAGAGACAAGAACGAGTTTGTGGAGGTACAGAAGATTCTGGCGGAGGAGATGCTCAAGAATGAGTACTCGATAATGCAGACTCCTCGTGCAAACGCAAGAACTGCAGGGAGAACAGGTAGAGAAAGAGGCGTAGGAGGGGGAGGAGGGAGGAGGGAGGAGGGAGAGAGAGAGAGAGAGAGAGAGAGAGAGAGAGAGAGAGAGAGAGAGCAAAGAGTGATTTCAGGCTTCATGAGAAAGCATGGTCTGTACCTGCTGAGGAAGTACGGAGGGCTGGTGATGGGCGACAGCACTCATCGCACCTCGCGTGGTGACGAGAAGCTCATGATCGTCGCGGTGAGTGGAGCTGTCTGAAAGCAGTTAATGATATACAACATGTAGGTTGTGGACGGGCACGGCGAGGGACAGCCAGTGTGCATGCTGTTCATTGACCAGGAAGCAGCAAGTGAGATGCTGGACTTTTTCACGTTGATCCACACCGCATACTACCAGGCGTAAGTAGTCCGTCCTTCATCTTTTCAACTCACCTCCACTTCCAGGTACAATGAGCCCCTCGCGCCGAAGCTCCTGATGAGTGACATGGCGCCGGCCTTCCGGAATGCGTGGCAAGCAGCGAGCGCCCAGGTCTGCAAGATTTCTGATTTTACCATATGTTTTTAGTCTGCTGCTATGAACGGCTACACAGTTCCTGCCTCTCCGCAGTGGCTCTGGTGCGAGTGGCACGCTGCCAAGGCTCTCAAGAAGAACTACGGGAACAGCTCCCTCGGAGAGCAAGCACTACTCCTTCACAGAGCAGCCATGTGGTAAATAGTTTATTGGTTGATTGATTGGTTGATTGATTGCTTATCTGATTCAGGTCCAAAGACGAGGACGAGTATGATGAGGCTATCAGAGAGCTATACGCGTTCTGTCTCATCAACTCTGCCGCGCTCAGCAAGCAGTGGAAATACTACATGGACCACTGGAACAAGAAGGAGGAGCACTGGGTGGTCTATGCGAGGTAATTGATATGCACTATTAATCAGGCAATCAATCAGACAATCAATCAATCAATCATGGTATTAATCAGAAACACGTAAAGAAAACGAAATAGGTACCTGAGAAGACTGCAGTGTGGCTGGGAAATCATAGAGCACGCAGAAAGGATCTGGAAAATAACGATTGAATCAAATATATTACTTTTCCAGAGTCGACGCGCATGTGAACGTGAACATGTTCATCGAGTCGATGAACAAGTTCATCAAGTACCGACTCATGCTTAAGAAAACGTCCTACCGCATCGACGTTGTGCTGCGCAAGCTGTGCGAGTACATGCGCGAGAAGGAGATTGCGTACAAGGCCAAGGTAGGATCTTTTCTTCACCGATTTTCGACAATTTCACAAACACAGATGCAAGACCCCGAGGCACACAGGAGCTACCGTGTATCGAAGACGATTGCACACCACAAGGAGAGCAGAGATCGCTATGCCGACGAGAAGGACATGCAGCATGGATACGCGCCCACCTGGATCCTCCAGGTCGCCATTGACACCTGGCGATTCGTCCGAAAAGATGGCGAGCTGGGTGCGACCGTCCGTCAGAAAAGTGCAGTCTGCAATGACAACGTGAGAGGAATATTGTTAACCATTTTAATTTGTACGGTTGCAGTGTCACCAACACTGTCGGTTCGATGGATGCTGTGTGTGTGTACACACAGTACACTGTGACTGCCCTGCGGGGATTGTCGGAGACGTGGTGTGCAAGCACGGCCACGCACTCAGCCGTGTCTTGCAGAGAGTGCACCCGGGACAGAGATTCACTCGCGAGGAACGCGATTTCAGCGACAGTGAGGATGAGACGGACAGCGAGATGGAGGAGGAGAGCGATGGGGAGGATGAGAGCGCGGGAGATGAGGACACGATGAGCGATGAGGAGAAGGAGAACGACCAAGAGGAGGGCGCTGATGCGAACCTCATGAACCAGTCGAACTCACCCGTGCCTGGTCCCTCGAAGAAGCAGCGCTTCTATTCTCCGACGATGTCCGACGTGGACGATGTGATGGCGTCACCTGGAATGACTCTCGGAGATTCTTCTCCCCTTCACCCACCCGCTTCTTCGATCCCGACATCCATGCAGGCCTCGCCGTCCCGACAGTCGCTCGCCTCGTTGCCGAACCCGGGCGGCTTTGCCACACCGACGAGACGCGCGACTCGCGCTCGCCCGACTACTGCCAGCCGCCTGGCCACCCTGGACAGGGACGAAGAGGTCCAACAAGACCTGCAATACATATACAAGAAGGTAAATCATACATTTCACTTTCAATGGTTAACCAATATGTATAACCATTCGACTTACAGGTGGTGGACGAGAAGAGAGACGATTGGATGGGAGACGAACAGCGAGCAATGATCGCAGATCTGGCACGGCACCTGCGCAAGAAGGAGAAGGTGAGATATATACAACGAAAAGACGTCTGATAAATAGTCCGAATCTGATTCAGGAAGAGATGCCCACCCGGAAGTTGCTGTTCAACGACGAGGACGTGGCGGCGGTGATGGCCAGTATGCCGCAGAGGGACGAGTTGCCTCCTCGTCTGCACACCTCGAGCTCACGCGTCGTGCGCAAGCAGCGGACATGGGGTGAGCAAGGGTGGGGCGATCTGGAAACAGAACAAATCAGTAAATTGCACGTTTCAGTCAACGCTGATTCGGCTCGCGCTACTCGAGACGTGGCAGCGTTCGCAGCTAAGGAAGTTCTCTGCAAGGCGTGCAACAAGGTGGTTGCCAAGTCCATGGAGCTGAGGTGCACCTATGGCAACCCGCCCTGCGACTTCCTCTACCATGCCACTGTCGCGTGCAGTGACTGCGCAGTGAGGCTAGCGTGCAGATGGCCGTCCAGGATAAGTTCTTCTTCTGCCGCGGGGCCTGCGCGGGGCGCCTGTATTTTCTGCTACAGATAATAACAACAATTCATTTATTTATTTATATTATATATGCACAATCTTTTATGATTATGGTATGATTTATCTGGTGGGATCGGTCGCGTTCGCACAAGTATGATTCATCCTCCGCCTCCAGGTGTGACTCCTCCGGTTGGATCAGCTTCCGTACAGGCGCCACATGTTCGCTTGCATCTGAAACACGAGAGGTTGTTCGGTGAAAGAGGCTTTGTTGACAAACCGTTGTCGCAGATCGCAGTAGTTGGGGTTTTCACAGTACTGCGAGTAGAGGGCGCAGTCGTAGCAATCATCCATACATCCCTCACAACAGTAGTCACATACGCACATGTAACCCGGAGGACACTCGCCGCCCACGCACGCTAAACGAGTCTCTCTCTCTCTCTCTCTCTCTCTCTCTCTCTCTCTCTTGCCAGAACCCACGTCCGAGAGACTTCTTCATGTAGCCGCATCCGCACCACGCCTTCTCAAATATGCACTGCGAGATTACCAGAGGAAACAGTAAGAGAACAGCAACTGCAACAGTATACCTGTACGGCATTAAGGTAGATGCCACTAACCAGTCGCTCGCATCGCTCCGCCTCACTTTATCTCGCGATCTCACAATCCTTCAGTCGCCCATGTTTACTCCCGAATCACTCGCAATCAAACACACATTTGCATTCACTCATTTCGGATCACAATGACATTCCTCTCTATCCTCGCCATTTGTTTGTCCTTTCCGTGTTCCCCGCGGCCGTCTCCCAACAATGCCCGGCGGGTACGTGACGTCATGGCATGGGTATCGATCCGAATATCGATTGATTCAGCGAGCTACCACCGCTAAAACCCTATCCTGCAAGGGGCTTCTGCTGCAAATTCATCGAGATGACTTCCATCTACATTGTGAGAGCAAACTGAGAGGGGAAAGAGAACGAACAGTATTTCAGATCTTCCAAATCTTCATCTTTGCTTCGTGGATGGTGTTCGCTTTCGATATAACACACTACGAAAAGATTATGGTGCGAGAGATGGAGAGAGAATGAGAGAGAAAGAGAGAGAGAGAGAGAAGTGAATAGATAGAGGGGAATAGAACCATTCAGGATGCGTTCACGTGGGGCATCTTCGTTGCGAAGGCGGCTCTCATTCCGTGTGCCTGTGTGGCCTGCTACCTATCTATCCGGTTCCGCAAGTACAGATGCGTCATGTGCATGCTCGTCGTCCACGTGGGTCTCTCTCCCTCTCTCTTTCTCTTTATCTCTCTCTCCCTCTCTCTCTCTTTCTCTTTATCTCTCTCTCCCTCGCTTTATCTCTTTCTCCAACCTTTCTCTTTCCTTTCCCAAATTTCCTTCTCTAGTTCTTCCTCATGATCTTCTGGGCAGGAATGAGTTACATCGCATCCGCCATCAAACTCTCTGGACCAGACGTGAGCATCGTCTATCATTCCACCATCATTCTCTACTCATTCAGCACCCCTGCACCAAGAAGGAATTCGCCATGGGAACCATGAAGGACGAAATGCAGAAACAGTGCGATTTCAAAAGTAACCAAGTGTTGACATATTTCTCAGCATACGACTTCTTTCCAGCCGACTCCCGTTCCGTCGCTATGATGGCTTCCATTATGTTGTGTGTCCTATCCTTTCTATCCATCGCTTTCTCCATTCTACAGTATTGCAACTATAAGAGACACCGCACATTCTACTCCCCATACAGAGACCTGAATCTCACCTACACGCTCAAAGCCATGTAAGTTGATGCTTCTTAATTCCATCCTGATCTTTTCTGTTCAGACAAATAGCAAGCGCCGCACCCCAAACTCCTCCTCCTACGCCCGGACCTCCTCCCAATAGCACTCCTGGTGGTCCCGTTAACGGCGGACAGCCTCCATACTAGATTCTATTACTTTTCAATTACAACTCGTTACTCATCTTACAAAACATCTTTGTTCGCTCAATGTCTCTATCTTAAAATAAAAAGTTTATCATTATCTCTCAACAACAACCAACGAAACAAAAATTAGAACTAACGTAACAGTTGTAAAATATCAACAATCGGTAACAATCAATCAATCAATACATGCTACTCACTTGAAAAGAGACTTGAACAACTCGTTCCTGCTCTCGTGGCTCCACTTGACCGCCTCGGGCACTGCGGGGTGGTAGTTGACGAGCTTGGGGATGACGGCGTAGCGGATCTTCCTGCCCTTGGACGCCTTCGTGTCCACCTTCTTCTTCTTCGTCCTCTTTTGCCGCAGACGATCCAGCTCCAACCACTGCCTGCAAACAAACATCTCGCGCTCTGTGCCCATTCATCGCTCACTCACCGGCTCATCTCAATCGGATCAGACACTTCCGCATTCTTCTTCTCAATCAGATCCTTGAGCATCTGCTGGTAGAAGTCGTCGTCGTCAAAGATCTCCACGTCATCGTTGGCCTGCAACTCGCATCCTCTTTACACACATCCCCAGTACACATTTTCCTATTATCTTGGCACCTCTGACTTTCAAAATGTTGTTATTAGTACTAACGTATTTCTATGACGATTGGAATCGAAGAGATCACTCATTACCTCAGGGTCTCCTCCGATCCTCTCCTGGTCGCTTCTCTTCTGCTGGGTCCTCTTCATCAGCCGGTACTTGTCCTTCATCACCTGCTCGATCTGCTCCAGCACCCCGTTGTCGAACGCCGAGAAGTCCTTCTTCGCCTCCTTGCCTCTCTTCGGGCCCACCAGACGAGTGCGCTCGTCCCATTTCTGCAGAGTCGCCTTCCTACAAAAACTCATAATTACCTTAATGCAAATAACAAAGCCTTGTTTGAACTACCCACCTGTACTTATCGAATCGCAGATCGAGAGCGGCGATTTTCTTGGCCATCACGTTCACGCTCTCAGCCTTCTTGACCGGTGTGACGGGAGTCTTCTTCACATTATCTTCGTCATCCTCATTTTCTTCGCTCTCCTCACCATCCGTTCTAAATCCAACGACGTGGTGATTGTCAAAGAGTCAAAGAGATCGTACACTCCAACTACTCACCCCTCCACATTATAGTCGGGGATACTCTCGTCGTCGCTCATTGCCTCGTCTCCCTCTCTTCCCTCTTCCGCCTCTTCCTTCCCATCCGCCTCCTCCTTCTCGTCGTCCGAACTCTCAATCTCCTCGTCATCAGAGTCGACAGGGGCTCAAAAACCGGTATGAGCATTATTGAACAAATGCTCTTCAACTTACCCTTACTTGAAGCGCCTCCTGTGGCGACCATATCCTTGGTCTGAGGGCACGAGGCAAGGAGCTGCGTCTCGGCCGCGATAAGCTGGGACAGCAACTGCGCCGCGTTCTTCTTCGCTAAAATGGCATATTGAATGTATTTACAAAAAAACACAGAAGACAGAATCAAACACTGACCAATCGTGTAGTTCTTCTTTGTCTGTTCGTCGGCACCCTTGAGAAGTTGGCGAGCGAGCTGACCGCGCGGAAGCTCGTTGTACGCGCGCATCGCTGCGTGCAACTGAAATAAGCGAATTAAGAATGCAAACCCGTATTAGAAAGATACAAATGTCTACTTACCTTGATCTTGAGAAACAGTAGCTGATCCCAAATGGCGATTTGGCGGCGCACAGCATTACCTGATGATATAGAAAATATTCATTGTAGATAGAATAATAAAGAAAATATATATAGAATGATATCGAAATAATATAGAATAGATAATGAATGAGTATAACGACTCACCTTTGGCGTGCTGTTGCGGATCCTGCGGCTGGAGCAGGTTGCGCAGGTGCTGCGTCTCCTCGGTTGTGTCGTACGAACCTTCCGCCGTATCCTCCTCGATATCTAAACGCAACAATAAATATTATGGTCTATTGCCATAGTCACATGAACTCACCCGACTCGTCATCGCCCTCCTCGGCCACCTTCACACGAGTCGACTTAAACTCACCCTTACGCGCCGCTGTAAAGCTTTCATCGTCGTCATCTTCATCTAAAAAAGAAAAGATCAAGGTACACAGACAACAATCTCCCGCGCACCGTTATCATCCTCCTCCTCGTCGTCATCGGACAGCTCCTCGTCATCTAAACATCCATATTTTCTCCTATCCGAGTATTTATCCGTACCATCCTCCATATCCTCCTCGTCGTCGTCATCTTCCTCCTCTTCCTCGTCGCTGTCGAGGTTCTTGGAGAAATCGCGGGGTTCTGACTCGTCGCCGAACAAATCAGCGCGAGAAACCTTCTCTCCTTGGTAACTGAATAATTTGTTTATAAACATGTTAGTTCAAGGAAATGGAATATACTTTGCAAAAAATCATGCTTATGTTTCGTTCACCGTTCATCGTCGAGTTCGACTCCTCCGAAACGACGGCGCATCGGCGCAACGTCCTCATAATCCTCAGTATGCTTCGTATTCAGACCACGGGCTCCTGTGAATGAATAACCTTATAATGCTGCAATACAAAAAATCTAGCTATTTTCGAATCTAGCTATTCCCCTCACCGTCATTATCGTGATCCAGATCTTCAATATCCGGGATGGCAGGCGCTGGCTTACTCAAAGCCTCGAGGTCTTTGAGGAAAGACATCTAGAAATGAATTAGTACAACACAAAAAAAACCAACAAATAATTATATCGAAGTTTAGCGATCAGAAACGAAGAGAACGCAGCAGAAGTTGTTCATACAAATTTGAGCTAGAGCACTGAAATTCTAAAACTGCTCACTAGCTATTAAGATGTGCAGAGATACTTGCGTACTGTAGCTTTGAGCTGCCAACACTGACATCTGACGATGACCGGCCCTGGAAGGACACGTTTCGATCGATTTTGATTTTTTACGGTATTTTTTTATCGATTATTTCCATAGGTAACGGTTATATCAGTTGTTTAGATAACGTAGTGTTGATCTATACCTAGATCTTTATTACTTTTGATCCGCATTCATGTTCTCTCGGCCACATTGCAACGTGTTCGTTCACCTGGGCGGACATCAGTTTTGATGAAATTCGGACAACTGTCACTTTCAATTCACTTTTATTTTCAATGGCAATGTTTTCTAGGTTGGCCCTCCTTCAAGCGACCTCACAAAGATGTCGCTGCTCGTGAAATTCGAGTCTAAGTCGGCTCGAGTCAAGGGTGAGTCTCCGAGTGTCAATCAATCATTCAACTACAAAATGTGTCATTTTACCACCGTCTTGTAGGCATCTCGTTTCATCCCACACGACCATGGGTACTCGCATCTCTTCACTCCGGAATCATCCAGCTGTGGGACTACAGGTGCGTACACATTGCCGTATGTATGCACCTGAGATGGTCACGTATGCACGGTCACGATGACATACTTGTAGAATGTGTGTACTGCTCGACAAGTACGACGAGCACGACGGTCCCGTGCGTGGAATCTGCTTCCACCAAGAACAGCCCATCTTTGTGTCTGGAGGAGACGACTACAAGATCAAAGTGTGGAACTACAAGCAACGCCGCTGCATCTTCACCCTCCTCGGTCATCTCGACTACATTCGCACCACGTTCTTCCACCACAAGTATCCCTGGATTATCTCTGCCTCTGATGACCAGACTGTGCGCATCTGGAACTGGCAGAGCCGCAACTCAATCGCAATCCTCACCGGTAAGAATTTAATGTTTTCCTCATTTGCATAGGGTACATTAGGACCATTTCAGGCCACAACCACTATGTGATGTGCGCTCAATTCCATCCCACCGAGGACCTCGTGGCGTCGGCTTCGCTGGACCAGACAGTGCGCATTTGGGACATCTCTGGTCTGCGCAAAAAGCAGATGCCCGGAGGAGGAGCCGCCTCCCGCCCCGGACCCGGACAGTCGCAGGCCGACCTGTTCGGACAGCCGGATGTTGTTGTCAAGCACGTGCTCGAGGGACACGACCGCGGAGTCAACTGGGTACATGTAATTACTTGCCCCTTCCTCTTCCTCTGTATGTTCATCATTGTGTTTCCAGGTGTCGTTCCACCACACTATGCCTATCCTCGTCTCTGGTTCTGACGACAGGCAGGTGAAAATGTGGCGTTACAACGAGAGCAAGGCATGGGAGGTGAGTCGAGATCGAGATAGTTTATCTACTGTTAATTAATTGTTTGATTGATGTTAGGTTGACTCGTGCCGCGGTCATTATAACAATGTGTCGTCGGCTATCTTCCATCCGAATGCGGAGCTGATCCTGTCCAACTCTGAGGACAAGTCGATCCGTGTGTGGGACATGCAGAAGCGCACTTCTCTCCATGTTTTCAGGTACGTCAAACTTGGAACTGTAGTTTTTGTTGTGTGTGTGTTGTGATGTTTGTCTTTGTAGGCACGAGAATGAGCGATTCTGGGTGCTTGCTGCTCATCCCAACCTCAACATGTTCGCTGCTGGACACGACAACGGAGTCATTGTCTTCAAGATTCAGGTGAGAGTATTATTGGTTTTTGGTTTTATTAGCGGCGTTGTGTTTGACGTGACACACACATGTAGTTTATCCGCGTTATTCGTTGCCCCACAGTGTTGTTGTGGTGTGTGGAGATAGGCGGAGCAGATATGGGTGGATAGATTTTCGAGAATGGATCGAATGAGAGGCGGCGCCCACACTGCGCGACGTGTTATAAGATTTGTGATTCGTGCCCGAAATTTGAGGCGCAGAATGTGCAATGTGAATATGTGTACCAAGAATGGTGATGGGCTGAGGGGGGATGGTGTTGTGTTGTAGCGCGAACGTCCGGCGCACGTTGTGAGCGAGGGCCTAGCCTTCTATGTCAAGGACAAGCAGCTGCGCAGGCTCGACATGACCACCAGGTGAGTAGAAGAGGGATGCGTTTCAATATAAACGATGAAGTGCTTTCTGATTTTGAACATATTGAAGGAAGGGAAATCAGAGATATATAGTAAATGACGATTTGTTCAGCAAGGATGTGTCTGTGCTGAAGCTGCGTGCGGGAGCTGCGTTCATGCAGCCCTACTTCTCTCTGGCCTACAACCCGGCCGAGGCTGCCTTCCTGCTCACCTCGCGCTCCCCCAACAAGGAGATGTGCACGTATGACCTGTACAAGGCGGGCAAGGAGGGAGAGGAGGCGGCCGTCGCCCAGCGCTCGCCCGGAGTCGCCGCAGTCTGGATTGCACGCAACAGATTCGCGGTGCTCGATAAGAACCAGCAGGTAAGTTAAGTGCAGTAAGAGTATCTGATTTGTCCTGCTTCCGGATGTGTGTTATGATGTGTGAGTGTTGCAGATCTCTATCCGCGACCTGTCGAACAAGGAGGTGCGCAAAGTGGAGATGTCGCAGGCTGTCGATGACCTCTTCTATGCCGGCACTGGACTGCTGCTGCTCAAGAACGACGAGGGACTGCAGATGTTCGACATTCAGCACAAGAGGGTCGTCGCCGCCATCAAAGTCAGCAAGGTGAGTCGATCGATAATGTGTCCCGTAGTTTCATACTCAATACTCATTCTTGGCTGGTTTTAGGTCAAGTACGTGGTGTGGTCGAAGAACATGGAGTACGCGGCGCTTCTGTCCAAGCACACTCTCACTCTGGTGAACAGGAAACTCGAGGTGGGTGGTGAGAGGGAGAGCGGGTGTGGGGAGAAGACGCAGCGCATAACATGTGTGTGGTTGCAGGTGCTGTGCTCGCAGCAGGAGTCGACTCGCGTGAAGAGCGGAGCGTGGGATGAGGACGGAACCTTCCTCTACACCACCTCGAATCATATCAAGTCAGTCACATATTATGCATCACTTGCATCATGTTTTTTTTCATTGGTGGATTGTAGGTATGCTCTGTCTGCTGGCGACACTGGCATCGTGCGCACTCTGGATGTGCCCCTCTATGTGCTCTCGGTGCGCGGATCCGTCCTCTACTGCCTCAACCGGTAAGCAATCAGATGTGTATGATGTATGGCTGTTGTAATCAAGTGAGTATGTCTGCATTTCTAGCGAGGCTACTCCTGTGGAGGTTCCGATCGATCCGACCGAGTACCGCTTTAAGCTCGCCCTCATCAACAGGAGGATCGACGAGGTACTTTGGATTGCATATATTGATTTATTCATTTTACCCGACCTATTTTAGGTTCTGAACATGGTGAAGGGTGCGAACCTGGTCGGACAGTCGATCATCTCTTACCTGGAGAAGAAGGGATACCCCGAGATTGCCCTCCACTTTGTCAAGGTACGGTATTGATCGATCGATTGATTTGTACATGCATTATGTGTGTTTAGGACGAGAAGACGCGCTTCGGTCTGGCGCTGGAGTGTGGTAACCTGGAGGTGGCTCTGGAGGCAGCCAAGGTGGTGGACGAGAAGGCGGTGTGGGAGGCGCTCGGAGAGGCCGCGCTCATGCAGGGAAACCACCAGGTAAGAAGAAAAGCGGAGAGGAGAGAGCGAGCCACACCGTAACCGTAGACCATCAAAGCTACTTATTTCGTGTTGTGTAGGAGTAAGACTCGAATTGCTCGTCGCCCGTTGTCTTTTACAAACTTGCATCGTCTGGTTACAGATCGTGGAGATGTGCTACCAGCGCACGAAGGACTTCGAGAAACTAGCGTTTCTCTACCTCGTCACTGGAAACACGGAGAAGCTGGCCAAGATGATGAAGATCGCCCAGATGAGGAACGATGCCCACGGACACTATCAGACGGCACTCTTCCTCGGAGACGTGGACGAGAGGATCAAGGGTGAGTGGAGAGAGAGGAAGAAAGGAGGAAGAGAGAGAGAGAGAAAGTGAAAGAGAGATACTAATGTGTCTCGTTTCAGTTCTGAAGAACGTGGGTCAGCTGTCGCTGGCGTACCTGACGGCGGCTACGCACGGAGTGAGCGACGAGGCCGAGAGTCTGAAGCACGAGCTGGAGGCGAAGGGACAGCCCGTCCCTCCCGTCGACCCCAATGCCAAGCGCCTCGCCCCGCCCCCGCCCCTGTGCAAGGTGAGTGGAGGGAGGGAGGAAGGAGGGTCGATACGATGGCGACTGTTCAGATGGAGGAGAACTGGCCGCAGTTGGCCGTATCCCGCGGCCCGTTCGACCTGCACCTGCTGGGCGCGGCTCTGCCGGCCGCCGCAGCCGCGTCTGCCGGCCGCTCGAACAAGCCGGCAGCGGCGGCGTTCGCAGCCGTCGCTGACGACGATATGGACGCGGGAGAGGCGTGGGGCGACGACGAGTACCTGGTGGACGAGGACGGGGTGGCCGAGCTGGACGACGACGACGTGCTGGCCGGCACTGCCGACGACGGCGAGGGCGGCTGGGACGTGGACGACGACGACCTGGCGCTGCCCGACGCGGGCCCCGAGGACGCGGGAGAGGCAGTCACTCTGCCCCCTCGCGGACACCCGCCCAGCACACACTGGCCCGTCAACAGGTGAGCAGCCACACATGTACGAACCGACACGTTTCACCAATCTCAAAAGTTGAGATTTGAGATGGACATCATTGCGTAAAGCGCATCTGAGTTTCTTAATTACTGAAGAAAAATACTCTTACTTACGACAGTGAATAATAGAGTGTTTGCAGCCGCCTGGTTGCCGACCATGTGGCGGCCGGATCGCTGGAGTCGGCGGCGCGTCTTCTGCGGGAGCAGGTCGGAGTGGTGCGCCTCGCCCCGTTCAAGCAGCTGTTCCTGTCGGGCTTCGCCCGCTCGCGCACCTCGTTCGAGGCTCTGCCGTCGGCCGGCGCCCTCTCTGCCTACCCCCTGAGGAACTGGCACGAGGGCGGGGGCAAGAGCGGCCTGCCCGCCGTCGGAGTCAAGCTGGCCGACCTGGCACAGCGCCTTCAGGGCTGCTACCATCTCACCACTGCCGGCAAGTTCGGAGAGGCGGTGGACAGGCTGAGGGGTATCCTGCTGGCTGTGCCCCTGCTGGTGGTGGGATCGAAGCAGGAGGTGGCCGAGGCAGAGCAGCTCGTCGAGATCTGCAGGGAGTACCTGGTCGGTCTGCTGCTCGAGAGCGCCCGCAAGGAGGCGCCCAAGACCACCCCCGCCGAGCTCAAGAGGTGAGTGACGAGGAAGAGAGAGAGGAGGGGGGAAAGAGAGAGTAATGTGTTGGTGTTTGAGGAACGCGGAGATGTGTGCGTACTTCACCCACTGCGAGCTGCAGCCCGTGCACCGTATCCTCACCCTCCGCACGGCTGTCAACACGTTCTTCAAGCTGAAGCAGATGCGCACGTGTGCCTCGTTGTGCAAGCGTCTGCTGGAGCTGGGTCCGAAGCCCGAGGTGGCTGCCCAGATACGCAAGGTGCTGGCGGCGGCCGAGAAGGAGCCGAGCGACGCGCACCAGCTGGAGTACGACGAGCACAACCCGTTCGTGCTCTGCTCCCGCAACCTCGTGCCCCTCTACAGGGGAAAGCCACAGTGCAAGTGCCCCTTCTGCGGAGCCAGCTACAGGTGAGAGAGGAGGGAGAGGGAGAGGGGGGGGGGGGTGGACAGACGAGTGAGTGGTGTGTTGCAGCGCGGGTCTGGAGGGCACGGTGTGCGACGTGTGCGAGGTGGCTGAGATCGGGAAGGACGTGCAGGGCCTGCGCATCTCTGTCCTGCAGGGGCACAAGTAGAGGAGAGGAGTGGAGAGGGGACGGGCACGCCAGCCCTCCGCTCTCGCCGGCTCGCAATTGCCACGTGTGCATATCCACTGTGGGGGCGGTCTCCATCGGCTGCATTGATTGGATTCATACCCCCCGAGTGTTTTGATCGTCGTTTGTATTCCTTCCTTCGCTTCTTTCTATTTGTTTGTTTGTAATTCTGCGTGGTGAGGGGCATACGATTCATAGTATACACAGATACGAGACTAATTTATTCATACTTGTTTTACGTACATTTTTTATTTATTGAAACGCGTTCGAGAGCATCCAAATTGTGATAATAAAACTTGTTTATGTCTTGTTATTTGATTTTCTGTTTTTGGCGGCGAAGAAACAAGACATTTCAAAATTAGAATATTATGAAATAAGATGTCAGTTGTATTATTGAAAAAAATATGGTGAGGAATTTGCGAGAGAAAGAAAACATTGGAACATCTCTCACTCGCAGACTGTTTTTGCACTTTCACTGTCTCATATATATAATGAACGCTCTGTCACTTAGTATTTCTCCAATGTACGTATTATACAATGAGAGCTGCATGTATCTTTTCAGCCCTCGCACTGATAGATTTTGCATATCGAATGAATGTCGTACATATATTTCTTCTATAATACATATATTTCTATATCATACATATATTGTTATTATTGAATCATGAAAATCATGGACAGTGGAGCTAGCCGTCCTCGGAGTATTCACTACAGACTATTATTAGCTAATGTTCGATCTCTAAAAAGTTATAACGATCAATTGTGTATTTCTCATTTTCTTTGTAACTCTCCATCATGTATAGCTGTTTTAACTGAAACTTGGCTTTCTCCTTCTTGTAATGTCCCAAAATTCCCTGGTTTCTGTAGTTATTCCGTTTCACGTGTGCATAAGAGAGGTGGTGGTGTTTTGATTTGCATACCGGAAACGGCGCGCTCGTCTGTGATCACAAAACACACCTCCACTTCCTTTGATTCAATTGCGGTCCGAGTGTGTGCTAATGGTATGGAGTTTGTAGTGGTGGGCGTATATAGACCACCAGGGCGAGATGCAAATTTCATTACCCAGTTCTCAGATTTTATAGAAACCCTTGGCAGAGTGCCTTCTCTTCTCATATTAGGTGATTTAACTATCCTGACATTTCTTGGTTATGTCATAGCGCGAGTGACTCTATCTCCCAGTTGTTTTTGAATTGGTGTATTAATCAGGGTCTCTATCAGCTGGTCTCTGAACCAACTCGTGGTAACAACATCTTAGACCTAATCTTGAGTTCTGATAAGTCGTTGGTGTGTAACGTGCATACGTCTACAGGGTACAGTGATCATGACTCTATAGAAGCCGACCTCACTCTTGGATTCACTAAGCCTTCCCAGATCACTACTCAGCCATCACTTGACTACAGGAACGGCGACTATGGCGCAGTAAACTGTGATTTAGCGTTGGTGGACTGGCAGCAAGTATTCAGAGACTGCGCTGACATCGATTCTAAATATTCTGCTTTCTGCAATGTGTTGGAAGATGCGCTACAGTTTCGTATACCTACTCGCACAGTGCACTCTGACAATACCCCACGTTTCCCACATTGGTTATCTCGATTGAAAAAGAGGGTCAAGAGGCTGCATGCGAAACAAAAGTTCACTAAACTTGAGCAGGATCGAGCAAACTACACACGTTTATTGAAGGAATATAGAGTGAGTCTATCCACGTGTATCAAGGAAAGAGAAGCTCATATTCTCAAGTCCAGCTCTCCTGCTCGCTATTGGAACTATATCAAGTCTAAACTTTCACCTACTGATCCTATTCCTGATATGCGAGATAGTAATGACAATATCATATCAGAAGATACTGAACGTGCTTCACACTTCAATAAGTTCTTTGTATCGGTGTTTTCGAGAGATGATAACAGACCATTTAATCTAAAAGATTTCCCTGGTGTTAAGTCGATAGGAGAGATAGATTTTAGTCCTCATGTGGTGTATGAATATTTGAAACGAACGAACAGAAAACTATCTTGTGGACTTGATAACATACCGTCACTTGTGTTACAATCTCTGGCTACTGTCATCGCTTTACCTCTATCAATTATATTCGAAGAATGCTATCAATGTGGTGTGATTCCTAATATTTGGAGGAAAGGCATTGTGGTACCAGTATATAAATCCGGTGACAAAACTCGGTTCACGAACTATCGCCCGATTACTCTCACGTGTTGTATCAGTCGAGTGTTTGAAAGGATCATTTGTTACGCTACTCGTTCCCATCTTTGGCAATATAATATAGTAAGTAAATTTCAACATGGTTTCTTAAACGGTCGTGGAACAATAACTCAAATGGTAGATTATGTAAGCTATTTAGTAGAACATTTGGGCAACAATAGTGGTGTAGACACTATATATTTAGATATAAAGAAAGCGTTTGATAGTGTGGTGCATAGGAGAGTTTTAGAAGTGTGCCGTTCCTATGGCATTGATGGTAAACTCTTGAATTGGCTTTCTTTATTTTTAACTGATAGGACACAGTCAGTCAAAATCGGACAATGTTACTCGAGCTGGGAGAATGTTTTGAGTGGAGTACCACAAGGATCAGTCCTAGGACCCCTTCTATTCTTGATTTATGTAAATGGTATTGGTGAAGTGGTGAAGCACTGTAGGTATTTTCTGTATGCTGATGATATGAAATTGTCAATATCTCAGAATCGACCGAACTTCCATGATTGTCTTGAATCCGATTTTAATGAAGTATATGCGTGGCTATCTGAGCGACAGCTAGCGCTATCTGCTGCCAAGTGCACAGTTGTTCATTTCGGAAAGAAACCTATCAAGTCGGTTTATAAATGTGGTGATGTAACTCTCTCGTGCTCTGATTCTGTGAAGGATTTGGGTGTTATTCTAACATCTACTCTCGACCCATCAGAACATATCCGGAAGGCTATCCAAAAAGCCTCTTCCAAAATTGGAGCACTGAGAGCAAATTTCCATGTAAATGAGCAACTTTACTTAAATTTCTACAAAACTAAAATAAGACCGGCACTAGAATATGGTTCAGAAGTTCTTTGTTTGATTAACAAAGGCCATATAAATGATCTAGAAGCAGTTCAGCGCAAGCTCACCCGTTACATAGCCCCTAAACTAGATTACGAAAGCAGACTAAAACGATATAATTTAGACACTCTCTGGTTACGACGGGTTAAGTGTGATATTAGAGAGGGCGCGCCAGCGCCCTCTCGTTTGTACTGGATGTCCCCGCGCGCTAGAATGCTCAAAAACGACTTTTCCCGGATGAAGCACTTTTCCTCATTTTGAAGTGATTTCCACTGTTACATTGCATTCACATCTCTATTCGATAGAGTTATAGAAAGTTGTATTGAGTTTGATTGAATTTGAAGCGAGATACGGAGAGTCCGCATTCGAGTGCGGATTGAGATTGGTGTCGGGCGGGCGGGCGGGCGTCGGACAATCGCTTTCGCCCCGCCCCCTCTGTGTGTGAGTGAGAGAGAGAGGCGAATAGCGGGTGCGCGTCGGTATCCTCGCAGCGAATCGCGAACGTGTATGAAAATATAATTTTGTGAAACAAAACTTAAGAAAAGGACAGATATTATCTTTCAAAAGTACTTCCAAGTAAAAGTAGTTGGTTTGTACTGTTGTCTCAGTTGAGCAAAAGGACTGACATGTTTTCAATGGAGACATGTGCAAACAGGCTCTCAGCATTATTCGACGTGTTATGTTACAACAGAAGTTGTGTTTTTAGATAATAACTGCATAACTTTGTAAACGCGTTCATTATAATATGGCCGCTTTGCACTGGTATGAGAGAGAGAGAGCCTGTTGGCACATGTCTCCATTGAAAACATGTCAGTCCTTTTGCTCAACTGAGACAACAGTACAAACCAACTACTTTTACTTGGAAGTACTTTTGAAAGATAATTCGATTTGTACATAGATACATTTATGGTTATTTCAACTCGGAATGTCCATTCGCTCTAGTCCCGGTTGGTTCTAGAATGAGTACATTGCGAAATCATGGGTTGAAACTCAAGAACACAGCCCCTTCACCTCTCACTACGATAGGCCAAAGTTTTATATTATATAGAGCTGTCCAGTATTGGAATGATTTGGATAGAAGCGTGGTCACCTGTTTATCTAAGAAAGAATTTGGAGTCGCAATTGATCATTTCTTCAGTACCATCCAAAAGAGGTTTCAAGACCCCACACGTTTGTAATAATCTGTTAATGTGATAGAAGCTCCAGGGTGGTTTGACTTGATTGGGTGATTCTAATGATGAGGCGCTTGCCTCCTCACTCATTTCAGTTGTCGTCGCGAGAGTGCCTGTGGAGGAAGTACACTTCTGTCAAACACGTCAAGGTGTCTGGAGGTGGCTTCCGCAGTATTCGCTTTGCCTCACTGGGAAGGAAACCGATTGATGTTGGACACTCGTTCATCATAACTTTTGTTGTCTTTCCAATGTTGTCATTGCGATTCTGTTTCTATGGATAAATATATTATATTATATTATTATATTATATTATCAAGATATCGAGAACTTCTTTCCAGCACCCAACAAAGACATATATTAATATATTAAATCTAAGTATTATTTCTATTATTTATATGATACACTTTAGGAAAAGAATTATTCTCCTGTCTTCAACAGCGATATTGAAAAGTAAGTTTTTATTTGTTATGAATCATTCCAAAAAGAAATGCAATTATAGAATTCCGAACTTGAAAAGTTGAAAGATGCGAAAGAATATCATGTCATGTATACATAAGCGTTCGTTTGACGTTTACTGAGTGACTCGGAAAGGCGACAGGAACTGCGCGCGTGTTGTGTCGACACAATTGGCATTGCGGAATGAAGAATAAGGAATGCTACAATTCACTTTTTCTGTATTCTACATTTCACATTGTTGGTTTGTGTGCATTCAACGATATTCAAATATACATAAGCATAAAAACAGGTTTTATTTATTGAGGGCGGCGCGCAGCGCCGCCCGTTTGTCTTGATCTTTGACGCGCGCAGCGCGTCACCCCCAAGGCATACTCAATTTTCTCTATCCCAATACGATATACTCCATAGTATGTGTTTTTTTGTTAGAATATCATTTGACAAGACTTATGAGTATGATACATAAAAAATAAATATCGGTTGCGGCTTCCAAAATATCCAAAACAACTTTTCGCTCATTCTGCCACTAAACGTGTTTACGACGACGACGACGACGACGACGACGGTGTGCATCACGTAAGCCCCGCCCACTGCACTCTGCGCTCATTGGTCGCTCGGCCCACTGTCAGTGCAATCTGATTGGCCAAACGCTCATGCCCCGCCTCTCGCTCAGCCACTCTCACATCCCACCCTCTTGGCTCTCTCACGAGCGTACGCTCTCTGCGCGCTCTCTCTTATCTTCCAGCCGAGCATGCCCCGCTTTTCGATCAGCCACTCTCTTTCTCTCTCTGACCTCTGATTCTCTCACTCGCGCACGCTCTCTGCGCGCGCTCTCCTCCGAAGATTTTCGTTAACCTATCTGCGGGATAAGCTTTTGAGAAACACTAATTCACTAATTTCCGTATAGCAAAGGTTAATTTCGGGGTAACAAAACCCTTATGTGGAAATTAACCTAAGCTAATAAGAAATTAGCCTAACCTACAATGGTTACCTTATGTTCCGGTTAAGAGTGTACCGTTATGCAGAAATTAAGGTTTCTTACGCAGAAATTAGGCTACCAGACAGCAGTGGACTTTAGCATTTTCAGTTACATTTGAATAGGGGTTTACTTCGTATCTTACCTATGGAGTATTTTAATTGAAAGTAGTTCATTTCCATGCCAGTATACCTAGGCTACTGCCTATTTTTTTGAAATGTGGACAAGTTGCAATCCCGGATGACTTCGCGCGCTGGGAGGAAATATGTTGAATATGCGATTGTTTCGTTCGGTTTAATTACCCAAGACTGAACTTCCAGCCAAACGTATCCGATCGGATACAACACTATATCCGATCGGATACGTATCCGATCGGATACGTTTTCATCATTTTCGTCAAAAACGTCCATGTCACATATCGACTTTTTTATTGAGAATGAGTTGAAATTTGAAAATTATTTGCAAATACGTTATTTGTGTGCATACATGCCTGGCTCACGGTTTTCACTGCGTTCCTTCAAGTTTCAACCGGGTTTTTGGACAAAAGTGACGAATTTATCCGATCGGATAAAGTTGAATTTTTCGGATCCGACAAGATAAAAAACTTCATCTCACGTGATTATTCGCTACTACCACTGGTATGAACGGAAGTCGACGAACTTTTCACTTTAGCCAATTGGATAAAGTAGGTTGATCACTTTATCCAATTGGATAAAGTAGGTTGACCACTTTATCCGAACGGATAAAGTAGGTTGGCCACTTAGCCAGACAGTATAAAGTAATTCAACAACTCTTTCGGGAAAAAAAACTTGACGAACTTATCCGATCGGGTAAGGGGTTTTTGGACAAAAGTGACGAATTTATCCGATCGGATAAAGTTGAATTTTTCGGATCCGACGAGATAAAGTACTTTATCTCACGTGATTCATCGCTACTACCACTGGTATGAACGGAAATCGACAAACTTTTCACTTCAGCCACCTGGATAAAGTAGGTTGACCACTTCATCCAAACCGGGTTTTTGGACAAAAGTGACGAATTTATCCGATCGGATAAAGTTGAATTTTTCGGATCCGACGAGATAAAGTACTTTATCTCACGTGATTATTCTCTACTACCACTGGTATGAACGTAAATCGACGAACTTTACACTTTAGCCAAGTGGATAAAGTAGGTTGACCACTTCATCCAAACCGGGTTTTTGGACAAAAGTGACGAATTTATCCGATCGGATAAAGTTGAATTTTTCGGATCCGACAAAATAAAGTACTTTATCTCACGTGTTTATTCGCTACTACCACTGGTATGAACGGAAATCGACGAACTTTTCACTTCAGCCACCTGGATAAAGTAGTTTGACCACTTCATCCAAACCGGGTTTTGGGACAAAAATGACGAATTTATCCGATCGGATAAAGTTGAATTTTTCGGATCCGACGAGATAAAGTACTTTATCTCACGTGATTATTCTCTACTACCACTGGTATGAACGTAAATCGACGAACTTTTCACTTTAGCCAAGTGGATAAAGTAGGTTGACCACTTCATCCAAACCGGGTTTATGGACAAAAGTGACGAATTTATCCGATCGGATAAAGTTGAATTTTTCGGATCCGACAAAATAAAGTACTTTATCTCACGTGTTTATTCGCTACTACCACTGGTATAAACGGAAATCGACGAACTTTTCACTTTAGCCGATTGGATAAAGTGGGTTGACCACTTCATCCAAACCGGGTTTTGGGACAAAAATGACGAATTTATCCGATCGGATAAAGTTGAATTTTTCGGATCCGACGAGATAAAGTACTTTATCTCACGTGATTATTCTCTACTACCACTGGTATGAACGTAAATCGACGAACTTTTCACTTTATCTAATTGGATAAAGTAGGTTGACCACTTTATCCGAACGGACAATGAAGTTTGGCCACTTAGTCAGATAGTATAAAGTAATTATTTCGGACAAAAGTGACGATTTCATCCGATCGGATACGGGGTTTTTGGACAAAAATGACGAATTTATCCAATCGGATAAAGTTGAATTTTTCGGATCCGACAGGATAAAGTACTTTATCTTATTTGATTATTCGCTACTACCACCGGTATGAACGCAAATCGTCGAACTTTTGCACTTTAGCCAATAGGTAAAGTAGGTTGACCACTTTATCCGATTGAATAAAGTAGGTTGATCGCTTTATCCGAACGGATAAAAGTAGGTTGACCACTTTATAATTTCTCGTATCGAATATTTTTTCGTATCGGATAAACTGTGACTTTGAAAACAGTTCCAGTTTATTCAAAGTATAAGTATATATAATATGTTTACAAAAAACAACAAACAACAAATGATATCATTCAATGTACAACTGCAATCACATCTCACTGTCATCTTCCATGTAAGGGGGGATGGTATAGTTCGACAAGCGAGCATAGATAGGACTCCTGAGGAACTCCCTGTGCATGAGGAGTTCCTCATTGAGTTCGTCAGAGTCAAAGAATAGAGCTCCAACTGATAGAAGAGTCATCACACTCTCCAACTCAAAGGAGGCAAGGGTCAGCATGTTGACGTGCGGGTTGTAGTGAGCGGGAAGTAGAGAGTAGGCCGGAGTGGTCAGGTCGAACGGCGCGTTGGGGTGTCCAGCGTGGTCACTGGGCGGTAGCGCTCCAAGAAGTTCCATCGCCTGAAATAAGAAAATATGTAGAGATAATAGACAAAAGAGATGGATAAATTTTGAAAGAGAAATAATTGTATATGCGCTACCTTGTATACACGCATCGTGTAGACTCCGGGTGAGATACGCATCCAGAATCTGATCATTGAGATCGAATCACGGACACGAGCGAAGGACTCGTTGACTTCTCCGTCGAGTCCTTCGGTGGCCCAGGTATCCAGACCGTGCGACTCCTGCTCCTGTAGCTCCTGCAGCAGAGCATCTAGGGCTCCGTGCACCTTGTGGCGAGCATTGTTGATCTCAGGAGGAACGAGCTGGGTGACCCTGAAATATACCACACTGTATTGTAGTTTGTGCTACCCCTATCACAACAAACATAGTAAGTTCTTACTCGCGCTGGACTCACGTTTCAGCGACGCCTTGTACAGCCTCTTGCAGCAGCTTGAACGGGACCTTTCCCTCACCGATCTCCTCAAATACGTCTCTCTCTCGCTGAACGTGAAGGATGGCGGCTCGACGGTGAAGCTGGATGAAGTTGGAGCCGCCGGTGTATGCGGCGATGTCCTCCATCAGCTTGAGGCAACGCTTGTCGATCTTCTTGATCCTTATCTCCTTTCCACCCGTCCTCGAGCGGAGTCTGATGGTCTTCTCACAACCATCGATCACGGGCATCCCGAGAACTTCCAACAGGGTCAAGATGTATGCAGCAGCTGGAAACCAGCTCTGCATCATCTTCTTCACCTTATGCAGCACGTCCATTTTCTGAAATCAAAAATTTACTTTTGTATAAACTTTATTATCTAATGCGCGCATCGATTGCATCTTTATTTCACTGGTTCGATAAAGTAGTTTCACCACTTTATCCGATAGGATAAAGTACTTTATTCAATAGAATAAAGTACTTTATTCAATAGGATAAAGTACTTTATCCGATAGGATAAAAAAAACTTCATTCGATAGGAAAGGTAAAGTTAACAGTTTGACAAGTTTGAGTAGGTAATGTGAACACTTTAACGAGATCGAACACTATATCCAAGTTGATAATGTAGTTTGACCACTTTATGCAACGGGATAAAGTACTTTATCCGATAAAATAAAGTCCTTTATTCGATAGAATAAAGTACTTTATCCGATAGAATAAAGTACTTTATCCGACAGAAAAAGTTTATAACAAGTTCACAGATTCAGTATCAACAATCACGTCACATCACATTCGCGCACATCAAGTACAATTCTAACCAACTGACTGGGAAACTGTGTTACGACAACACACACAGATGTGAGAGGGCGACATAAATGGTACGGCGTGAAAAGAGCAGACAGATACTTTCTGTGGTGTGTTCTGAGTCTCAGGTGGTTGATTGGTTCGGATAAATCAGTTCCGGGGCGAAATAGGGCTCAAACAGTCATGAGTATGAGTCAACCGGAGAGGATTTCTGTACGTTGATTTGCCTATAAGAGTTAAGTAGGTTTTCGAACAGTTTCTACATTCGAGAATCAATATGAATCACTAATAGGAAGATTGATGTTGTTTTGTCGGAATGAGTGCCGGATAGTGCACGTGCATATGTGTCCATGCAAAGGTCACAAAACAGATGTGCAAGAAGCCGCGCTGCGCGGACAAAGGATAGTGCGAGAGACCATGATGACTTTATGCATTCCAATTCATTTCGAGCTGCAGTATTCCTAGATATCAGTTTGTGTTGCGCAACCCTATTGCGCAATACTATCGCCTCTTCTCGCTGTCACAGTTACCATGTAATTGAGATGCTGCTGCGCAACTTGATTGCGCAACCCTATTGCTTCTCCTCACACCCCTGTTTATTTCCGCTCCTCTGTCCACACGGGTGGTCACTTCTTCTCGCAACCTTATTTCATACGATAAAGTGAACGAAGCGACTTTATCCAATACGCTAAAATTAGTTTGACCATTTTATCGTTCATAATTAACTGCATTTCACGCTAGCATGTCTGTCATAAACGTTGTTTTGTGTTATAATCTATTTATTTTAATCGCGCGAATCTGTCCAATTTCTCTTCCAAATTCAGCATTTCAGTGTCATATAAGTGAAGTGAACTTTACTCAAACACATAAGATATGGAACACGAGCACCGGAATGTTCTCACCCTTACTCTATGTTCACCTTACAGGTCACTTGCAAGCCGGGACAAGCTGCAGTCCACTCTATCTACAAGATTCTCGCGAAAATCGACGCCAACTGTGTCGCAGTAGGTGCGGTATTTTTGTTAGCATCTTTATCCCGACCTACACTATTCAATCATGTCTTTTTAGCGAACGACTCGCGCAGGCACTCGCTCTCCATGGGTCGGCTCAGTCTTGCACTTGCCTCTGAGATCGGCCCTCCCCTCCGGGGGAAATAATCGCACTCACTCATACATACCCGGGGGCATATGAGATGATTGACAACACTCGAGTTACGTTGGGCAATGTTGGATCACCTCTGCGGTATTTCGCGGGTGCATCGAGCATTTTATCGGGAGAACCCGTCGATAAAGCGCGGGTCACCACATATGTGAGGTGAGGCGAGGCAAGAACCAAAGTGAGGTGAGGTGAGGTGAGGTGAGGTGAGGGGTACCATACACGCATATTCGCACAGCCGACACATCACCCATGGAAGTATGACCACTCTCGCTTACGTTCATAGCTCGTTGAAAATACGCCATCCCGTCCGATCTGGCAAGTCAAGCAACGATGCGCCCGGTTAGTACTTGGATCGGAGACGGCTTGGGAATCCCGGGTAACGTAAGCTTTTGAATTTTTGCAGTCAATAATCTTCTTATTTTAGGAGAGTCGACGATTTGCTCACCATTGGAAACTTATATTACACTCGCATGCGCCTTATACCACCCTCCGCCCTTATACCACCCAGAGGTGGCATAAGACCTTGATACCTCGGAAGGATCATGGTCCGTTGCTTATGCCACCCAGGGGTGGTATAAAAGGCATTTTTTGAATATCCTTTTCATTTAACCTTATTTAGACACTATATCCGACCAGATAAGAGTAGATGCCATAAACCCGGTTTGAAATAGTTGTCACGGGTGCATATCTTGAATTCTCCGACATCAGCGTCGGTTTAATTACCCAAGTTTGAGGTAACTGAAAAGGGGTACAGGAGATGAAAAAAACAAGAGCAACAAGCGCACTCAAAGTAACGTCACTCAAAGTAACGCATAACGTCACACTTATATAAGATAAGAAATAAGGTCTTATCATATTTATAATATCGATTAGAGTCGATATTGAATCGATTTTTGGTTTATGATTAGCCCAAAACACGTATTCTTAACCAGAAATTAAAGTACCGCGCGTTCTTCCTTAGGTTATTTTCCGGATAGCTTAACCTATCTTCCGGTTAGCGCTTATGTTATATTCTGGTTAGCTTAGCCTAAAAGGAGGGTTCATATTAACCTACCGCTTAAGCTGAAATAAAGCTATCGTATGCGGCAGATAGGTTAACGAAAATCTTCGGAGTCTTTCTCGTGCGAGCCATAATGGGCAGCCGGCCTGAAATCAAATCGATCGATCGGTGAGGAGAGGGCGAGTGAGAGAGCTCGGCAGTTAAAGAACGTGCGAATAGCGGAAGAGCAGAGCAGTGCGGGTGAGGCTGCTTTGATCTCTGTGCCACAACTTCCCAATTCTAACAGTAATACTGCCATTAACATATATTAAGGAAGATCAGTTTAACGCACTCGGCTCTGCAATTACAATTCATGACCGAGGTTTTAGTGCACTGACTACAGAGTGCGGGTGGGGTGCAGGTGGGACGCGGGCCGTCAACTAGTCGTCAGCCACCCGCGCCTCACCCGCACTCTGTAGTCATTGTGGCTCAAAATCTAATGTACGTATGTGCATACATAAATGATTCTAAAAGCAACATTCGAATCCATTTACAAACATTCGCAAAACATTCGCAAAACAAACAGGCAGATATGAAGATCGAACGCGCCTGGTTAGTACCAGTACGCCCTCACCCTACTACTTGAGCTATTCCACATCATGATGAAACTTCTTTGAGAATATGGGGTGGCTAGCGCAGTATATGTGCGCGCAGCTATCATGCGGTCCCGAGTTCAATCCTCTTGGCGGCCAATGATGTACCGCTAGTCACGGTGGAGTGACGACCACCTTCACAACTTTCGTGAGCCTCTAGTCAGAAGTCTGTGACGTCATCTGATCCAAATAGAATTTCATTTCGACTAGCTAGTTACTTGCTAGGTAATGGAACTGCTTAGGAGATGAAGGGAAGAAGAGAGAAATTTGTAACGTGTGTAGCGCGCGTCAATGAGCGACCGGCAGAGGCGTGAGCGATTGGACCAAGCTATATCGAAGGTTTCTAATTGAGATACATTCGTTATATAACACAACATTGTTCGGCAACACATGATCTATCAGTTTCAAAAAAGCGGGAATCACAGAAACTATTTTATAATTTCAAACCAGTGAATATTACTATGTAGTATTGTTGTATAAGTTATTTGTATTTTCAATCATGACATTCTGACTAGTGAGTTTGTAATATGTATATTTTATTTTCGTAATTCACCAATGTGAAAAAAATTTCTTCGAAATTTGAGAAAAGGACATCCATTCTCTTTCGAAAAGTACGTAAGTAAAGAGAAGAGGTTTGTCTGGATCTGATTCAACAAAAGCACATGCATAAAATCTCTTTGCAGCTGACTAAAATATCAAAACAAACCTGCTCTTTCGAATCACTCTAAAATGTGTTTTTAAACATTAAAAATATAATCTAAGGTGACTGTGGAATAGGCCAAATTTTTATTATAATTCACTGTATAGTCGCCGCCTGGAGGATAGTTTCTGCTATTGACAGCCGGGGTCAGTTGGCGAAACTCAGTTGCGAGCGAGAGAGGTCAGACGGTTCGAGTAAGACTTGAGTGTGTCGCGGCCTCTTTGATTCGCGTGCCGGCTTCTTTGATCGATATTAGCGTTTGAATGCGCGCGCTTGGGTCTCCTCACGACTAGAAGGTAGATCGAATGCGACAAGAGGGTAGATCAGTTTTTTACCGTGATCCGGCGAGCTATCTCCCAGAATAATATTATAAATAAATTATTATAATGCATAGTATTTATGTTCTATTTTCATAAATTCGAAAGAGCAGGTTTGTTTTGATATTTTAGTCAGCTGCAAAGAGATTTTATGCATGTGCTTTTGTTGAATCAGATCCAGACAAACCTCTTCTCTTTACTTACGTACTTTTCGAAAGAGAATTTATTTTTATACTTCAAAATGTTCCAAATGAGAACTGAAACTAGAATCCTTGCGGCAGTGGGTAGTTGAAGAGACGGTAATCGTGGAAGAACATGCGGATGATATATTCCATGAGATACGGAGAAGAGCGGAGACGATCTTCCAGGTATCTGGAAGGGATCGAATCTATCAAATGTCTACGAGAGAAAAAAGAGAAAGAGAAAGACAGAGACAGAGACAGAGAGAGAGAGAGAGAGAGAGAGAGAGAGAGAGGGAGAGAGAGAGAGGGAGAGAGAGAGAGGGAGAGAGAGGGAGGGAGCTGACCTCCTCGCATTGGAGTGGACTGTGGAGTGTCCTGTCCTTCCCCCTGCCAGTTCATTCTCGATGAATGCCAAATCCTCGGACGATGTCTGCAAGGCATACGGTAATAGGTAACCGAGTTACCGTACTCCTAGCGTAACCCACATTTTGTTTTCTGAGTATGTGGAACAGATCGTGCATCAGTTCCTTGGATGGATCGCTCGAATAGCGTATGAAGTGGTAGTTGTGCAGTTCTTCGCGAACATCGCACCGCCTGACCGGTTCATTATTGACTGTTTACGAACAAAGAAGAAAATACTTGTTTCACTTTTCTAGAATGACGATAGAGGCTTTGACATTTACATGTATGCACTTTTTAGCGGTTAGAATTACGTTGCGCTTTCTCGTGATTATGCATTGCGTTCTGGAGTCCTCCGTGAGATACGCGGGGCCCGCGAAGAGTAGCCCAATATGGAAGTCAGCAAGGCCAGCTCGAGGACTGGATCACTATTGGCACTGTGTGAAGTGAATAGTTCCTTGCGGTCAGTTTGTTACTGAAGTCGCCGCGCAATTGGATTATCGATGGATATCGATCGATTATCAACATCTACGTCAATATTGGTTCAATGGTGTCCACAAGACAAATACCCTCTATGGAAATGAAAGAGGCCGATTAGTACACCATTCCGCGCAAAATCTACCATCTTAGGTTCTTATGCTTATGAAAAAAGATTTCGTTTTTGTACGTGTCATGATCATGTTTCATGTTTGCGATTCCGAATGAACATTTGATTTTGATTTTTTTTTGTTCTGAATTGCATATGATTTTGAAATAATTCAAACATTTCAATATATTAAAATTGAGTAGTATTACCAGTGCTGCGGGAGGAAATGCATATCTTCGAACGTCCTCGGATAGTCGTTCGAGTTGATCTAGAATGTTTATATGAGAGAAAGAGTGAGAAAGAAAGAGAGGGGGTGAGAGATGTGTGATTGACCTGCGTTGAGAACCTCTCATACTCGGATAGAATGAAGCAGGTCATGTTCTGGTGGCAGCCATTGCAGAAGGGAGGCCGCGGGGTCCTGCAACCCTCAATGCTTCTCTTCCTTACACATTACACACTCACAGTTGAAACGCCAGGGCGAATATGTGCTTAAAAACTATTTAAAAAAAACTTCACGGTACGATAGCCATCACGCCGCATATTTTCTAGACATAAATTTCATTTGATCGTATCTAGCCGCGCTATCGGTTCACGCATGACCATTCGACCGCGCGATTCATCCGCTTGGCGTCTCATTTCATGGAAACTATTTGTAAGTTCTCCAACTTCAATCGGGAAATAACTCTAGTCAATATTACCGAATGCATCGATCGATAAAGCCTGAGATGAATCGATCAATGGGGTCTCGAGTGATCATCGTGAAACGCCAGGGAGAAGGCTGCAAGGCAGGAATGGAGATGGAGAGAGAGGGAGAGAGAGAGAGAGAGGGAGAGAGAAAGAGCGAGAGGATGCTCACTTGATCCTCAGACACCTTGATTTGATTTCTCCGGAACTCGGCAATTGACTGGTACTCGTTTTGACCAGCGCAGAATCTGAAAAAAAACTACCTTTCTCAATTGTCACAGTTTTTTGAGAGCGTAAACTGGAAGGCAACATCGAGTGTATTCCCGGAAGAAACCGAAAAGTTGCCGGAGATAGCTATCGCCGACTGCGGTCTGCTGTCTGTCGCCCTTAGAGATCGCTGGTCGAAATAGACAAAGAAGAACTATGTGAACGATCGAAGCACGAAGCACAGCAAAACATTTAGTGAGGGAGGAATATAATTACCGAATCTTATCTGCTTCATTGATGAACTTCCGTCCACTCTGGCGGAAGGCTTTCGGATCGTGGAGGAAGCACATCACTGCTGTCATCACAGTAGACATTGACTTTGGAATCACACAGGAGAGGAGACGATGCGAGGAGGACACCTGAGAGAGATTGTTCATCTCCTTCCCATCTTCTCTATCTCACTCTGATTATACTCTGCAGGTTTTGTGGATTGGGGAAGGCTGGGAAACATTCCCCTGGCTGGGAGCACAGCTCTCTGGCAGGGATGGAAGAGGAACGATCTGGGAGTGGCTGAAATATAGGGTAAGAAAAGTAAGTTCATAGAGCGAGATAGAGAGAGGAGGGGAGAAAGAGGGAGAGAGAAAGAATCAGAGAGGAAATAGGGTAGAGAGGGATGACGTACATGTTCATTCTGCCGCATGAGAAAGTCTATCGACTCGAGATCCGCCTGACATACACAGTTCTGAAATTTTAATTGAAGGTGATTTTGACAACTGTATAACAGTATAACGCACCACTGGTTGATTGGCGATCTGATGTATTGTGAGTGAGAGATAGATGATGATAAGGGAAGTTGTGAGGAGCATCCATCGGAGAGGCAGGGGAGAGGAGAAGACGGACGAGGGGGGAAACGACGGCACCCGAAACGCGCTGTAGCTGTACATTCTACAGCGAGTGGCTGAACCAGGGTGGCAAGACCGAATCTGCTAGTTCAGTCTTGAACGCAAACAGGCTGTTCTGAATGGACAATTTGTGAGTTTTCACTTTTTCGATCCGATGGTATCTCGGAGTCATTTCTGTGTATTTGCGCTCAATGGGCAATTAAGTAGTTGAAAACAGATCAAAAAAATTATTGGAGCGTTGATACTCAATTGTTAGTTTGAGTTCAATAATAGATTATCTTTTAAAAGTACTTGCGTAAAAAGTGTTGTTTGTGTTAACCTGATTCCAGAAAAGCGCATGCATATATTATTAATTTTTGAAAAATCAAATCGTAAACACCTAACATGAAAACTAACACTATTTTGCTCTTTCAAAACGAAAAATGTTGAATAATTCCATGTTTTTTTTTTGAAAAAATCAAATCGTAAACACCTAAACATGAAAACTAACACAAACTTGCTCTTTCTAACGAATATAGAACAGTTACACGTAACATTCAGAATGATACGAGCGTTTTGGTTATTTAGTGCGGACACGAAAAAAATATTATATACGGTTTATCAATAAAATAATATGTTAATCGTGATGTTGTTTGACTCAATGTTTCAGGTGTAAAAATGTCAAAAAAAAACATGGATATGTTCAACTTTTTTCGTTTTGAAAGAGCAAGTTTTTTTGTGTTAGTTTTCATGATTTGATTTTTCAAAAGTTAATAATCTATGCATGCGCTTTTCTTGAATCAGGTTAACACAAACAACACTTTTTACGGAAGTACTTCTAAAAGAATATATATGTCCTTTTGTTGAATTTCATAGAAATTTTTTCTCTCATCTTCATACATGTTCTTCTCTCATTACCTCGCTAGATATAACAGTATTAAAAAAGAGAAACAATATTTGACGATAGATGTATTGATTAATCTGATTTGTGGTCTGCAAGTGCTTTGGTACGTTGCCGCGCGCCTCCGCCCTAAGAGTGCTTTCTGTACTTGTCAATGTATCTCAAACTTCAACATTTCTATTATTTTCCCTTTCTCTCCCTCTCTCCTTCTTTTCCTCTTTCGCTTTCTCTCGCCCTCTCCTCCTCCCCCCTCTCTTTTCCCTTCTCTCCCTCGCTCTCTCTCTCTCCCTCTCTCTTTCTCTCAATCTACTTCTACATATCTCTCCCTCTCTCTCCCTCTCTCTTTCTCTCTCTTTCTCTCTCTCTCCCTCTCTCCCTCCCTCCCTCTCTCTCTTTCTCTATCTCTCTCTCTTTTTCTCTTTTTCTCTCGCATCTCTTCCATTCACTAAATACAGGTAATTAACGCAATATTCAGAACTATCATAACGTGTACTGAATGAAAAGACAGAAATTGCAACTATCAGCCAAGTTTCAGACAAGTTGGTTCAGTATGAAAATGGTTCAGACTGTGGGTACTCAAAATCTCAAAAGAAAAAAGAGCGCGCGCGCATTCTGCTAATTTAACTATATCTTCTTCACACCAATCATGCTAAATTTTGCAAGTGTGCGATAGAACTATTTGATACAAATATTTACTGAGAAAAGACGCGGAACAGTGTCTTGGGTGAGAAGCTTTCACTGCGTAAAGCAGCAAAATCGATGAACTTTGTAATTTTTATATTTTATTCCAAATTTGGGAATGAGGAGATACCTATCATGAAGTAGACTGCATCCTGAAGAATTTCTGCAAAGTTGCACGCAAATCCGTTCTGTATAAACAGAGTTATGCGTGCGGACAGACAGATGAAAGTGCAAAAGGTATGTGAAGGAGAAACGGTGGTGAAGGAGAAACGGGCTCGGAAGGGCACCGCATCGTCGACAACTGCAGCCGAGCCGGCTATCGACATGATTAATTTAGTTATACGATTGATATTTTTAGCGGTTTGATCGTCCCGACTCGCCTGGAAAGTCAGACGCGCTTCGGACAAGTGCACCTACCCCGTCGGACAATATTGCCGGCAAAGAGGTCAATTGAAAATATCGATTTGGTTAGACTACGATGTGCTGTACCTTAAATGTGTATAACATTTTGCAGAAAGGCGATGCTGGCGTTGGCGAGAAAGAGCCCAACCAGCACGCGGTCATTTCGCGATACAACCGGCATTCTTCGATTCAGGGCGGAGAGGGTCTCGCACAAACGGTTTGCCCATTGTTTATTGTTGTAAAGTGAAGATTATTTATTGTTTTGGTTTTCAGAGTTACGATAGGCCGTTAACGCGGACGGACGCCGTACTGCACGGTTCGTCAACCGCAGATTCGCAGCACGGCCTTATATACAACCCTTATACCGACAACATGATTTCTGTCCAAGTAAGACAAAATATTCTTGACAAACTAATACAAAATGCATTTTACTTTTCAGGGATGCAGGTCCGTCGCTGCTCTGCCAGGATACAACACGCCCTACATGATGCCCTCGTGGGGCGGACAGTTCACAACAAGTGGTGGAGGTACGAGCACCGGTCCAACGTCACAGGGAGTGCGAGCTGGACAAGCCCAACAGGTTGGTTGATTTAATTGCACAGATTATTGATTTTTATGGTATACTGTAGTTTGAAATTGTAAATTTAAGTGTTATAGGTACCCGATGGTGATGTGCCCCACGATGAGAGTGCGAGTTACTCGATGAGTATCTCCAACGACTCCCTGTACCCAACTCCTCCTCCCTCTAACTTCCCTTCTGTGTGGAGGCCCTTTTAAACAGGTGTGATTTCACTGTACAGATTTACTCTCCTTTTTTACTTTACTTTGTATAAGTTTGTTTAACATGGCTTCATAGATTTCATATTTCTAAGTGTACGTTTGACATATATATATATATATATATATATATATATATATATATATATATATATATATATATATATATAATTGTTATTGAATATAGTCGTTTATCTTTAGAAGCATTTTATAAATTGTAGATTTTCGTAAATTGTATAATATGTTGCATGCCACACATTTCAATGAATGTTTTTAAAAAGTGATTGTTTGTCCATTTTTGTTTAATATCATTCCATGATTCATTGTACAACTTCACATTTAGGGACAATCTGAGTGAATCGAAAATCGCTCAAAATGTCTCGTAATTGTCGGGCAAAAGTGACCATTTTTGGTGGGTTTTCCGCCAAAAATCAAAAATAGAGGTAATGAAAGCAAATTTGATAACTTTCACAATGTGCACTGCATCAAAAGATATTAACTCACCTATCTGAAAAGTTTCATACCAATTGGTTTCTCTCGTTCTCTCGTTCTCTCGTTCTCTCGTTCTCTCGTTCTCTCGTTCTCTCGTTCTCTCGTTCTCTCGTTCTCTCGTTCTCTCGTTTTCTCGTTCTCTCGTTCTCTTGTTCTCTCGTTCTCTCGTTCTCTCGTTCTCTCGTTCTCTCCGTCTCTCCTTCTCTCCTTCCCTTCTTCTCTCCTTCTCCCTTTCTCTCTCTCTCTCTCTCTCTCTCTCTCTCTTTCTCTCGTTCTCTAGTTCTCTCGTTATATCGTCCTCTCTTTCTCTCGTTCTCTCTTTCTCTCCTTCTGCCTTCTCTCCTTCTCTCGTTCTCTCGTTCTCTCTTTCTCTCCTTCTCTCTTTCTCTCCTTCTCTCGTTATCTTGTTCTCTTGTTCTCACCGTCTCTCCTTCTCTTCTTCTCTTATTCCCTCCTTTTCTATTTCTCTCTTTCTCTCTTTCTCTCTCTCTTCTCATCTTTCTCTCTTTCTCTCTTCTTCTCTCTTTCTCTCGTTCTCTCGTTCTCTCTTTCTCTCCTTCCCTCCTTCAATCCTTCTCTCTTTCTCTCGTTCTCTAGTTCTCTCGTTATATCGTTCTCTCTTTCTCTCGTTCTCTCTTTCTCTCTTTATCTCGTTCTCTCGTTCTCTCGTTCTCTCGTTCTCTCGTTCTCTCCGTCTCTCCTTCTCTTCTTTTCTCCTTCCCTCTTTCTCTCTTTCTCCCTTTCTCTCGTTCTCTAGTTCTCTTGTTATATCGTTCTCTCGTTCTCTCGTTCTCTCTTTCTCTCTTTCTCTCGTTCTCTAGTTCTCTCGTTATATCGTTCTCTCTTTCTCTCGTTCTCTCTTTCTCTCGTTCTCTCGTTCTCTCCGTCTCTCCTTCTCTTCTTCTCTCCTTCCCTCTTTCTCTCTTTCTCTCTTTCTCCCTTTCTCTCGTTCTCTTGTTATATCGTTCTCTTGTTCTCTCTTTCTCTCGTTCTCTTGTTCTCACCGTCTCTCCTTCTCTTCTTCTCTTCTTCCCTCCTTCTCTCGTTCTCTCGTTCTCTAGTTCTCTCGTTATATAGTTCTCTCGTTCTCTCGTTATATCGTTCTCTCTTTCTCTCGTTATATTTATATCGTTCTCTTTTTCTCTCGTTCTCTCTTTCTCTCGTTCTCTAGTTCTCTTGTTATATCGTTCTCTCGTTCTCTCGTTCTCTCTTTCTCTCGTTCTCTCTTTCTCTCGTTCTCTAGTTCTCTCGTTATATCGTTCTCTCTTTCTCTCGTTCTCTCGTTCTCTCCGTCTCTCCTTCCATTCTTCTCTCCTTCCCTCCTTCCCTCCTTCTCTCTTTCTCTCTTACTCTCTTTCTCTCGTTCTCTAGTCCTCTCGTTATTTCCTTCTCTATTTTTCTCGTTCTCTCGTTCTCTCGTTTTCTCTTTCTCTCGTTCTCTCTTTCTCTCGTTCTTTCCTTCTCTCCGTCTCTCCTTCCATTCTTCTCTCCTTCCCTCCTTCTCTTCTTCTCTCTTTCTCTCTTACTCTCTTTCTCTCGTTCTCTAGTCTTCTCGTTATTTCCTTCTCTATTTTTCTCGTTCTCTCGTTCTCGCGTTTTCTCTTTCTCTCGTTCTCTCGTTCTCTCCGTCTTTCCTTCTCTCCTTTTCTCCTTCCCTTCTTCTCCCTTTCTCCCTTTCTCTCGTTCTCTAGTTCTCTCGTTATATTGTTCTCTCTTTCTCTCGTTCTCTCGTTCTTTCTGTCTCTCTTTCTCTCTTTCTTTCTTTCTCTCTTTCTCTCGGTCTCTTTTTCTCTCTCCCCTTATCTAATTCCTACTGATCGCCGCCACCAAAGTGCATCTGTCTCTCTCCAAACAACGTGCTCTCTCGCGTGCATCGCGCTCGCCCCGCCAGCAGAGGGCTAGCTATCAGCTAGCGTGACTGGAAACGACACCCACCACCCACACGCTGGCCTTTCGCCTAGTGCGCGCGCGAGATCGCTCATAACTTCTTTCGGAGAAAAGATACAAAGATGCCGTCAATTAGTGATCTGGCCTACGGAACGGTGCGAATCTAACTCACATGAACTGGTTGAAGTCACATTGTTGCTAAAAAGACCTTCAGACATCGCTTCTTGAAAATTCTAGCGCGAGCCTTATTTTAACCCAAAAGAGAGGGCGCTGCGCGCTTTCTCTAATACAATAATGTAATGAGGCCAAATTGAGATGAATAGACAAGGCTCACAAATCAGTTCCACTCTTTTCCCGTTCTTGGGATGGTTAGATACAATTCAGAGTTGAATGATGTGTTCATTTTGACAAATTACGTGAGTACCGAGATTCGAACTTGCGAGTCGGATTGCTAGGCGAAAGCACGCACCAACTATCACTTATTTATAGCTGGGGATGATTTCCACACTGTGAATGCAAAATGTTTAGTATTAAACCAGTTGGTATTATCTTTTAAAAGTACTTCCGTAAAAAGTGTTGTTTGTGTTAACCTGATTCAAGAAAAGCGCATGCATATATTATTAATTTTCGAAAAATCAAATCGTAAACACCTGAACATGAAAACTAACACAAACTTGCTCTTTCAAACGAATATAGAATAGTTACACGTAACATTCAGAATAATACGATTGTTTTGTTTATTTAGTGTTTTTTGCGGTTTATTATTTATGGTTTATCAGTAAAATAAAATGTTATTCGTGATGTTGTTTGACTCAATGTTTCAGGTATAAAAATGTCAAAAAAATAAAACATGGAATTATTCAACATTAATTATTCAAAAATTATTCAACGTTTTGAAAGAGCAAGTTTGTGTTAGTTTTCATGTTCAGGTGTTTACGATTTGATTTTTCGAAAATTAATAATATATGCATGCGCTTTTCTTGAATCAGGTTAACACAAACAACACTTTTTACGGAAGTACTTTTAAAAGATAATATATGTCCTTTTGTTGAATTTCATAGAAATTTTCTCTCTCGTCTTCATACATGTAACATGTTCTTCTCTCATTATTTCATCAATTTCATTTCAAATTTATTCGATATTTTCTCGTTCTCTCGTTCTCTCCTTCCATTCCTTCCCTCCTTCTCTCCTTCTTTCCTTCTCTCCTCCTCTCCTTTCCTCCTTCTCTCCTCCCATTCCTTCCCTCCTTCTCTCCTTCTCCCCTTCTCTCCTCCTCTCCTCCTCTCCTTCCCTCCTTCCTTCCTTCCCTCCTTCTTTCCTTCTCTCTTTCTCTCGTTCTCTCTTTCTCTCGTTCTCTCTTTCTCTCGTTCTCTCGTTATCCCTTTCTCTCTTTCTCTCGTTCTCTAGTTCTCTCGTTCTCTCGTTCTCTCGTTCTCTTTCTCCCTTTCTCTCTTTTCTCTCTTTCTCTCGTTCTCTCTTTTCTCTCTTTTCTCTCTTTCTCTCGTTCTCTCTTTCTCTCGTTCTCTCGTTCTCGTTCTCTCGTTCTCTCGTTCTCTCCGTCTCTCCGTCTCTCCTTCTCTCCTTCCCTCCTTCCCCCCTTCTCCCTTTCTCTCTTTCTCTCGTTCTCTCGTTCTCTCGTTATCTAGTTCTCTCGTTATTTCGTTTTCTCTTTCTCTCGTTCTCTCGTTCTCTCGTTCTCTCGTTCTCTCGTTCTCTCGTTCTCTCGTTCTCGCGTGTCTCCTTCTCTTCTTCTCTCCTTCCCTTCTTCCCTCCTTCTCCCTTTCTCTTTTTCTTTAGTTCTCCAGTTCTCTCTTTCTCTCGTTCTCTCTTTCTCTCTTTCTCTCGTTCTCTCGTTCTCTCGTTCTCTCGTTCTCTCGTTTCTCGTTCTCTCGTTCTCTCGTTTTCTCCGTCTCTCCGTCTCTCCTTCTCTTCTTCCCTCCTTCCCTCCTACCACCCTCCTTCTCTCTTTCTCTCGTTCTCTCGTTCTCTAGTTATATCGTTCTCTCTTTCTTTCGTTCTCTCTTTCTCTTGTTCTCTCTTTCTCTCGTTTTCTCGTTCTCTCGTTCTCTCGTTCTCTCGTTCTCTCTTTATCTCGTTCTCTCTTTCTATCCTTCTCTCGTTCTCTCGTTCTCTCGTTCTCTCGTTCTCTCCGTCTCTCCTTCTCTTCTTCCCTCCTTCTCTCCTTCTCTCTTTCTCTCTTTCTCTCGTTCTCTATTTCTCTCGTTATATCGTTATATCGTTCTCTCTTTCTCTCGTTCTCTCGTGCTCTCGTTTTCTCGTTCTCTCGTTCTCTCGTTGTCTCGTTGTCTCGATGTCTCGTTCTCTCGTTGTCTCGTTCTCTCCTTCTTTCCTTCCCTCCTTCCCGCCTTCTCACTTTCTTCTTTCTCTCGTTCTCTAGTTCTCTCGTTATATCGTTCTCTCTTTCACTCGTTTTCTCTCTCGTTTCTCTTCTCTCGTTCTCTCGTTTCTCTTTCTCTCTCGTTCTCTCTTTCTCTTCTCTCTTCTTTCCTCTCTTCTCTCTTTCTTTCTTTCTCTCTTCTCTCTCTTCTTCTCTCTTTCTCTTTTCTCTTTCTATCTTTCTCTTCTCTCTTCTCTCTTTCTCTTTCTCTCTTCTCTCTTCTCTCTTCTCTCCTCTTCTCTCTTCTCTCATCCCTCCTTCCCTCCTTCTCCTTTCTCTCTTTCTCTCGTTCTCTAGCTCTCTCGTTATATCGTTCTCTCTTTCTCTCGTTTTCTCTTTCTCTCGTTTTCTCGTTTTCTCGTTCTCTCTTTCTCTCTTTCTCTCTTTCTCTCCTTCCCTCCTTCCCTCCTCCTCCCATTCTCTCTTTCTCTCGTTCTCTAATTCTCTCGTTATATCGTTCTCGCTTTCTCTCGTTCTCTCTTTATCTCTTTCTCTCTTTCTCTCTTTCTTTCGTTCTCTAGTTCTCTCGTTCTCTCTTTCTATCCTTCTCTTCTTCTCTCCATCCCTCCTTCCCTCCTTCTCCCTTTCTCTCTTTCTCTCGTTCTCTAGCTCTCTCGTTCTCTTTTTATATCTTTCTCTCTTTCTCTGGTTCTCTGGTTCTCTCGTTCTCTCTTTCTATCCTTCTCTCGTTCTCTCGTTCTCTCGTTCTCTCCGTCTCTCCTTCCCTCCTTCCCTCCTCTCTTTTTCTCCTTTTCTCTCGTTATATCGTTCTCTCGTTCTCTCGTTCTCTCGTTCTCTCGTTCTCTCGTTCTCTCGTTCTCTCGTTCTCTCGTTCTCTCGTTCTCTCTCCCCTTACTAAATTCCTACTGATCGCAGCCACCAAAGTACATCTGTCTCTCTCCAAACAGCGTGCTCTCTCGCGTGCTCTCGCGCTCGCCCGCCAGCAGAGGGCTAGCTATCAGCTAGCGTGACTGGAAACGATGGAACCGTGCGAATCTAACTAACATAAATTGGAAGACTTCACATTGTTGCTAACATGTCCTTTGGATATCGCTACTTGAAAATTCTGGCGCGAGCCTTATTTTAACCCAAGAGAGAGGGCGCTGCGCGCCCTCTCTAATTATAAAGTAAAACATAATCTTTGCGAAAGTAGCTCAGCGAAATTAGCCACATTGCATTTTTTTCACCTAAATTTCAATTTACAACCTCTTAACATTTTGTTGCTCTAGCGAACAGTCTGACAGAAGCACGTTAATATTTTTAATGCATTTTTTTTATAAATTCAACTTATTGTTTTTAATATCATTTTTATCATTATTATACCTACGATGTTCAGACGGATGCAGTCGGTGACTCAGCGCGCTTTGCACACCTCTGCACACCTTGCGCGCGGACGCTCGGCGTTCTACAACATCCACAAAAAGGTAATCTTAAATGTTGTTTATGTTTATCACATTTCATGTATCAATATCAATTGTATTTATCATCTATCCTGTATATGGGTGTAGATCAGATATATAGATGTGAATTCACATAAAGTTTTCAGGTCACGGATCCCGTGCGCCAGGATCCAGACTATTTCGAGAAAGCTGCTCGCACGCTCCCTCTCGGTGAGCATTCTTGATGCGTATACTTAACGTTGATGTTATTTTTATGATTTCTATAGATGACAACTACATTGACGCGTTGGGTAAGCTCTACCAGGAGAAGATCGGCTCGGAGCGCGACCTCGGCCTGAAGGCCGCCGACAACCTAGTGAGTGATAGTTTTTTTTATGAATGGGATGGGTTCTTATACTTATATTTATATGTGTATTGGTTGAGGTCGCTGATCGCGTGAAGTTTGGCCTGCCTGAGATTGACATGTCCGCTCCGCGCTCGCCCTTCAAGAACCTCGATGTGTTGGAGAGCGCGCCCGACAGCGTCAAGAAGATCTTCAGGTACGCACTTCATTCATAATACGTTTTCCGATCTCGACAAAACCTTTCGTGACTGATCTTGTTAGTGCGTGTGTTCTTTTCGGATGTATTTGTCTGCTTAAGCGTGGAATTCGGAACTCGTCGCGATCTGTCGACAGAGTGGAAGTCGGTGCTGATAGACAAGGTGAACCAGCACTCCCTCGACAAGAGCAGCATCGAGATGCGCGGTGAGTATTGTTATTGATTACCTGTTGCTCGCGTAATGTATATTCGCTGATTGCATATTAATCTAATGTTTGAGTGGCTTGGATGACGGCGCTTATCCGCCACTGGAGCATGCTCGTCGAGGATATCAGCAAGGAGACTCCTAAGGTACACTGTTTATTGCTCTTTTTCAGTTAGATGGAACATTTTCCCAAGAGATTAGATTTCGTATTCACAATGCAAAATTAAAAATTCGTGTTTATGCTTTGAGAAGCCGACGTGGCTGACGCACCGTATCTGGTTGGTGATCAACCACCGCAGGAAGCTGCTCCGTCAGCTGCGAGAGAAGGACGCCACCGCTTTCGACAAGGTAGATTTTTTTTTAATTTTACTATTCATGTATCAGGAAAGAATATTTAGTGCTAATTGGGTCTTTCGGGAGATTGCCCAATGCCCAGTATGTGCATGTGGACTGATGTGTGTTTAGGTGATTGCCGAGCTGGGCATCGCCTACCACGTGCCCAAGCAGCCAGAGCACGTCAAGACCAGAAAGGTGCGTGAGTGATTGAAATAGATTATCTTACACGGCATGTATTTGCCGCTATCCGTAATGTGTTGTAGGCGTGGGCGGAGGCGCAGCTGCGGGCTCGTGTGGAGGAGGAGAAGGAGGCGAGGCTGGAGCAGCTCCATCAGAAGTACCTGGATGGAAGGGAGGCGAGGCTGGCCGAGATGGAGCAGAGGAGGAAGCAGCTGAACAGCGAGAAGAACAAGGTGCGCGAGGGTAGGCGAATGAGAGATGTGAGAAAGGATGGAGGAGCAGAGGAGATGATTGGGATACATTTATTGAGTCTTGTTGATTCGAACTTGTTCAGATCGAGCAGCGTCTCAAGGATCTGCTCACACTGGAGGGCAAGTCGAACGAGGGTGTCGTGGGCAGGTGAGGACGTTGTTAATTTAGTGATTATATAAATGATTGAATTTACACAAGTAATGGTTGAGGTACGAGCCGTCTCTGATCGGCTCTCTGTCGGAGACTGTGATGCACTCTGCTCTCTTCTACCATCCGCCTCCCAACATGACCAAGCAGTACTGAAGGCGAGTACAGTAGACGGTCTTTGGATTACGCTAGTATATTATTGTCTGTTGCTTAGAATGTATAGAGTAGGTTCATTATTTGTTGTTCTGTTATGAATGTGTTTACGAGATAAACAATTTCTCTACTCAAGAATAAATACACAGTCAGTAAATTACCGTATGTAATTCCCAGTGATTGCATTTCTTTATCATTGAAACAAAAGAAACGTTTTCGCACTAATAACACTAAACGCGACAGGTCGTTGTGTTTGTTGTTGCAGTCAGCTGTCGCCTCGGTGAGTGCTGCTGCTCCTCCTTCGGCTGCACACTTGTCGAGGCGCTTGGACGGCGACGAGGCGGACGAGGCGCGTTCACCACGCGTCAACACCGACATCAGCTTCCTTTGCGCAGGGCTCTCCTTGCTACAAGTACCCATCATATATCAATCAATCCCACACACAGTTCCACCCCTCCCCCACTCACAGTTCGAACCGCTTCACAACCTCATCCATCGACATTCGCGCGTAGCCATGGTCGTGGATGTCTTGCATCGCCGCAGCCAACTTGAATGTGTCTTCAACCACATATCTGAAAACAATCAACATAAGTAGAACGCCACCAAAAACAGTATACTAATGCGGATGGAGAGACACCATGCGCAACCAGAAAGTTGGGGAGAAGGCACCTGTGCCCGCACGTGCTCGTGTCACGCTGCTGATCGAACTCCGCGTCATAGACAAACTGCGTGTTTGCTGGAGGCTTCAAACAGCGCACAATGTTCTTCTTCTGCTAAACAACAGCCCACTACAAATGCACTAGAGATGCACATTACCACGTAGGTTTCGTTCAAAAACTGCGAGTCGCAGATAATCGCTTGCGGCGCAGAGACATCCCTAGATAATTCACCAAAACTATAATATCTCATCACAACCTATTTATTCAAATAAAAAAGCCAAAGTGAATGAGTTACACGTAGCATCAGCTGAAAACGGGCTCATCATGAACCAGTAAGATACAAACCAAAATGAATGAAAAATCACAATGTGCGTTTCGTTTTGATTGCCGGATCTCACATACGCAATCTGATCCCGAACGCGGTTGACATACTTTACACACAGCTGTAGACAAAGATGGAATACCTCCATGTCTATCACTCACTACCCGCTCCGGCTGTATCGTGTTCGTATTCATGTCGACCTGGCCAACGGGCCTGATAATGAAAAACAATAACATATGAGAATAAGAGTGAAATACCGCGCCGAATTGAAAGTATAATTAATATTCACTGGTTCCATAGGACAGAGAAAGGACATGTCATATGTCATATGTGCACCCCCACTACAGTATCAGGTAGCTCATTCCAAACCCGCGCTACCCTGTGAAACTACCGTATACCCTCACGTTGATAGACTGCCGAACTTCTCAGCTGACGCCGATTCGATCACAGGAAAAGAGTGGCAGGGTGGCAGCCCTGCCACTTTTTGCTTAGGTCGTCATGGCGAGATGGTGGAAGCAGCTGAAGAACCTTACCTCTCCACTCATCCGATTCCAAGCCCGGCGGATCCATAACTATAACTGCATCCATACCAGAATATAAGATCGAGTTCAATGCGGCAAAACTCGAGAGACCGCATTTCGATGATTGCGAGTCTTTCTTCGTATGTCATATCAAATGTATGCGGGGTAACCTAGCTCGAGAAAAGAGAACCTGCCGAACCTCTATAGCACCTTCTCGATCGGTGTGATGTCACTCGTTTGTGAAGAAGAGATGTACGGATCGGGAAAAAAATACATAGTCCAAGTTAGGTCAAAGTATGTTTGAAAAAACAAGCATCTAGCTTGAAAATCATGCAGGATGTGCACGAGTACAGCCTCTTGGGGCTTCTTGGCACGATATCAAAACCCGTTGAAGGGTGCTTTCATTGTGACTGTTTTGTCATTGAAATTACTGACCGCTTTTTTCTCTCTCGAAATTTCATGATCATGATCTGATTATTTACATGATTTGCACATCCAAACAATATTCACGTTCCGTTTGCCTTTTCCATCCACTCACCACTCTTTCGCGCTCCCACTTCGATCGATATCTGATTGGCATTTCCATCCATCCGGCATTCTTATGTTTTGTTTTCGTTTCTCTTCTCTCCCCCCCCCCCTCTCTCTCTCTCTCTCTCTCTCTCTCTCTCTCTCGTAAGAGAAACGCCGCGCCTGATTACAAATGAGTGATAGACATTTATCTCTAATCGAAATAATGTGATTTAACAAAAAATAGAGCGGAAGCAAAGCATGAAAATAACATGAGCAAATGAGCATGAACACGAATCACCGGGAGAATCAAGAGGGGATGAGTGAGATACCGCGGCGCGAAGAAGAGTGTTTTATACCGGTTCCAGACAAGGACAGGAGACGGGACAGTGCGGACAAGGGACGGTGCATATGAACAGGACAAGTGTGTGACATATAGTTACGGTGCACGTGAACAGAACAGGTGTGACATATAGTTAGAATTTGTGAATGGTATATAGGTCAAATTTACTCAAAGCGGTTTTAAAAGATGAGAGGGAGGAGCACCCCACTACTGTATCGGGAAGCTCGTTCCAAACCCTCACTACTCTTACCGCAAAACTACCATATACCAGCGAATTGGAGACGGTCGACTTTCTCAGCTGACGCCTATTCGGTCGTCTCCCGCTCTGGCGAGAAGGCGGAAGTACCTGCAGGATTCCGCTCAACTCATCAGACTCCATGCCCGCCAGTATCCTAAAGCAGAATATAAGATCGAGTTCAATGCGGCGATACTCGAGCGAGCGCATTCCAAGGATTGCGAGCCTCTCTTCGTAAGCCATATCAAATGCGGGGAAACCTAGCTTTAGGAGAGCAAACCTACTAAATCTGTGTAGAACATCCTCGACCTGTGCAATGTCGCCCTTTTGGGAAGGGGACCACACGACCGAGGCATATTCTAGGATGGGACGACAGTACATGTTAAACAGGATAGAATATGTGGACAGAGATGGGAACGAGCAAGCGGCCGTGATAAGATAGGAAATACGGTTGGCCTTCTTAACAATTTTAGTAATATGGGCACGAGGAGAGAGGTCAGGGCTTATCTCTACACCAAGATCACTTACCGAGTCAGTTACTTTCTGGAGTTCTACACCTGAAAGAAGGAGAGGGCAATCATGACGCATTCTGATCTGCAGGTGCTGACTCTTGGCCGAGGAGACCGACATTTGCCAGATTTCTTACCAGCGGTCAATCTCCCCAACGTCCTGACCCAGCACCCAGAAATCAATCATAGGGTCAACAATAGCACGGCTGACTTTGAGATCATCTGCATACATAAGTGCGTCAGATTTCAAGTTGTCAGTAATGTCATTGATGAAAACGAGAAAGAGAGGAGGACCAATTACGCTACCTTGAGGCACACCAGAGGGACATGAGAAGGATGAGGAGACAGAGTTACCGTTTTTGACGACGAATGTGCGTGATGAGAGGTAGGAGGAAAACCAAGCAATCAGGTTGTTACAAATACCGTATGCCTTGAGCTTATGCAAAAGTAGTGGGTGGGAAACAGAATCGAACGCCTTAGCAAAATCAATATATACTGCATCAACCTGATCGCCATTGGAAATAGAGTCACACCAGAGAGATAGGGAAAGAGATAGTTGTGATGTTGTAGAATGTTTCGGGAGAAACCCAAATTGGTGGCTACAGAAGAGAGATTGGGAGAGGAGATGGGATAGTAACTTATCTTTGATGCAGTATTCCATGAGCTTGCAGAAGCCGGACACAAGGGAGATGGGGCGGTAGTTGGAGGCGAGCTTGGCGTCTCCCTTCTTGTGGATGGGGTTCACCACGGCCTCCCGCCACGCGCTAGGAACGGATTCGGTTATTAGAGACAGGTTAAAGAGTTTGACAAGCACTGGAGCAATCGATGGCTCAATGCGTTTTATGAAAAATGTTGGGATACCTTCGGGAGTAGATGCTAGGGTAGATTTAAGATGTTTGAAAGCGTTAAGGACATCAGTTAGGGTGAGAAGAAATTGGGGCATAGGTGTGTTTGTGCGCGCAGGGAAGGTTGGGGGATTGATTGACGCAGGTGGGGTTGTGTAGACGCTGGCAAAGTACGAGCCGAAAGTGTTTGCAATAGTGGATGGGTCAGACGAGATGACACCATTGCATTTTAGAGCACCTACATCCCTAGGACCGCCCTTCATTTTTCGACCAAAATAGCCAAAGAAGCGCTTACTATCACCCGAAACAATAACTTTCCTCTCTTTCCACTTTGCGTGTCCGCTGCACGCCTTGGAGTACGCGCGGTGGGCACGGGCAAAAGAGGCGAAGGCCTCCTCCGAGTCGCCTCGCCTCTCCCACGCCGCGTCTGCCCTCCGGCGAGCCCTCTCGACGTGTGCGGGAACGCCTGTGGGCTGAGGGGATCTAACTGGAACAAACAACTTAATGCAGCGGGAAATAGTTGAAACAAAACTACTATACGAAAGCTCTATACTACTGTTGCTAAAGCTAAAGGTTTGATTAGAAATGAAATAGTTGATATCGTCATAATTTGCTTTTGTAAAACACAGAGAGGGGGGAGATGGTGCCGGCAATGTGGGTGCAAGGGCTGGGATGGAGAAGGACACAGAGTTGTGATCGCTGGTAAGGCCGAGTGGGCTTCCCACACGGGTGCAGACGTCAAAGCAGGACAAAACAAGATCGAGGATGTGAGCACCGCGCGTCGGCTCGTGAACTCGATTTGACATTAAGGTGCAATTGGTGAACATGGATAGCGGGCCGGCGGGAATCTCGCCGGGCGGAAACATCCGGTAGTTGAAATCGCCGGCGACAAGTGAACTAGACGGGGTTGGGGTGCAGGTTAACAAGTAGTCGAAGAATGCGAGTGATTGTGCGACGGACAAGTGTGGAACACGATATGCAACGACAAATCTAAGCGGGCGCGGCAGACACAGATCAATAGCAATAATCTCGTGCAATGTGGAAGAGCAGTGATAGACGCTCGGTATATGTGAGGAAACAAATATGGCAACACCACCGCCTATGGCGTCATTGTCACTCGAGTCAACGCGGTCACACCGATAAATGCGGAAACGCGAGAGAGGATCGATAAGGGAATCGGGGATGTTAGAATTCAGCCACGTTTCCGTGAATAGAAAGATATCGTGGGAATTTGAATATAGAAGAGTATGTAACATATCTAGGTGTTTTTTGAGTGAGCGCACATTTGCATAGTACACTCTCAGCTTGCGGTAGGGATGGTTGTCGTTGGAGGGGGGCAGCCTTGGCTGCTGGTCAGCGACGGCCTCGGGCTCTGCGGGGTCGGCGGCTGCTGGGTGACCTGGCGCGCGCGGTCAGCGACAGGGCGAGCGACCGGCGAGGTGGGCGCACTGGAATGAGTAATGGAAGCGGAGCGTCCGTCCTTAGAAATGATTGTTTTACGGGCCTGTTTGTTTAGCACAATGGCCTCCTCGAACTCGACACTGGCCGCGGCCCTCCTTGCCTTTCTCTTTCTGCGCTTTGCGGCAGACTTGGAGATACCAAGCTGCTCGGCAATCGTGTTCAGATCGACCACCGAACCGCACTCACTCGCAACCTCCATGTCCACCACAACCTCCGGCACCGGCTCCTTGCTGGCCACTTCATCGGCCGCCACTGGAGGGGATGGGAGCCGGGCAGCGGTTGCGTGGGGAGGAGGAGTGGGTAGCGGAGCCCTCGCCGGGCCCACGGGGCCGCGCGTGCCGAGACGGGCATTGTGCTCCGTGAGCGCCGCCGCATCCATGGACGGGCGAGCGCGGACCCCAGCGCGGGACACCTGCGAGGAGGGGTAGCGGCGAATGTGCTGCGAGAGCATGTACAAGAAATACTTGGGCGTATGCGAGTTCGAGAAAACCAGTTTAATGTTTCTGGGTTTGCCCCGAGAGTTCCACACCGGCGCCCCCAAGCGATAACAATCCACTAGCGGGCCCTCCGCCCCGATCATGTTGAACAGATCCCGGATCAGGGAGAGGTCCGCTTCGTGGCGGTGGAATGGGGGAACCGAGGTGTTCGCCTCGGGAACGTTTGACACGACAAGACAATGTGAAAATTTGCAATCCACCTGATAGACGATGTTGGGCTGGGTGGAGGTGTGGAGAGGCGCGTGGGGGTCAATCTCCATCAGGGGGCGGGGCGGCGGCACGGGCAACGGGGGCATCGACGGCGGCGACAAGAGGCACGCGGGAGGGGGCACATCAAAGGGAGGGGGGCAGGTACACGTAGCACAACGCGAGCACGACATCAACCTCAAACTTGGGTAATTAAACAAATGCTCAATGAGCCTGGCCTCCTGTGGAGTGGATAGCGGATTTCGTAAATGTTGTGTAAACTCGCAACTTGTTTGTATCGCAACTTGTATTGCAACTTGTATCGATTGTGTTGTTCTGTTGTCTTTTCAGCATTTTCAAAATATCGTTTTTTTCTCTGTATTCGAAACTCAGATTAATATGTCACAAATCGGTCGAGCTGGCTCAATGTGGGCTGAGGAAGACGAGGAGGAAGAACCGATCTTTCACGGTGAGCCGAGCCGTTTATCATATTTCCTTTGACTCTGATTTATATTTATAGCCGGCGATCTTGTTGTGATGCGTGTGGACGACATCACGGCGATTTAAGAAGGCGAAAAACTAGAAGCGCAAAACAACGCGTAAAACATCCACAGTATAGAATTAACTGACAACCACGAAATAAATCAGGGAAAAATAAGAAGAAAATAAACAAAAAGTCTCGCCACGAATAGCATGTTTTTTGAAATTTTGTTCAGATTACTGTAGTGATTTTCGGAATTTCGCGAATTTCGAGCATGCAGAAAATTGATGTATGTTTTGTTTTGTTTTTTAACTTTTTGAAATGTATTTTTTTATGTAATGAGTTTTATGTAATTGTGTTACATTCCGAATGTGCGATTGTGCTGTATTGATCTTAGAGTGTGAAATATTTCCTTTTTGCATGTGCTACGCGATTATTCATCATTATTTTGTTTTCTTTCATATCTGTATTCCTTGTTTCAGATCCTAATTCACGCTGAGGTTTTGGAAATCAAAGAAAGATCAAGGGCACCGACGTAGCAGGTGAGTGTGTTTGTCCTGTATGTGCATTGTGATATAAGCCCGATACAGTTATTTGTGGAGCAAATTAGACGGAAAATTTAGCTTTCACGGATGTCAGGTCACGCTGACCACAAGAACGTGAATCTATGATCCCGATTATTGATGATTATGAAAACCTGGCTTTCGCAAAAACGCGTTCACATGGCCTCCTATCGCAATTGTCGTCTTTTGCGTCTAATTTGCTTCACGAATTACTGTATCGGGCTTATATGGTGACTTGTAAATATTACATTATGTTCGATGATTATGTGAGTTTGAATCATTCAATGTCCCGATATATGGTGTAAATAAAAATGTTTGATTTATACAGTGTTTTGTGCGTGGTTTTGATTCGCTTCGAATGCGAGCACTTTGTGCTTATCTTTGATTGTGATGTGTTCTTAGCTGGTTGTCATCGTCGCTTCTCTGCTTTGCTGAAGAAAGGTATGTTTCGTGCAATGTTTCTCATCTGATATCAATTTTCAGGATTTGTTCTTTCTTGATGCTCGGCCGATGACGAGATGATCAAGACAAAGCCTAGGTCGAGCCCAAGATCCAACCAAGTTCAAGTTCAAGAACGTCATTTCCTGCATCGAACTGCTCATTTGTGTTGTTGTACTCTTTGCAATAAATGTTCTAAATCCCGGTGTTACTCGTGATGGAAGGGGAGGGGGCTTTTTTCGTTTTTGTTATGATTTGGCACGTTTCCAAGGGTTCGGTTACTGTAGGATTTTGGCACCAGTCGCCTATGCAACATTTTACCTAACCTGATCGGATATTTATTTTCAAACCGTTTTCCCGCAAAAACGCGACGCCCCGTCGCGTACGCAGCGCTCAGCCTGGCGTTTTTATTGAGCGTGAATCGCCGTGGACATCGATGCCTACTCGATCGACGTTCACTTCGCAACGCGACAGCGCAAGCTCCACGAAGGTATGTGTTGACCCCTTTTCACTTTTCTTTTCATTCGTACTATTCTCATTCGAAAATAATAATAATCAACATTCAGAAGCGTTGTTGCTACACCCGCGGCCTGTGCGCAAGCGGTGCGCAGACGGCACGCCCGGACCAAGCCATGCGAACCCACTCACTGCCATCACTAGCAGCTGCAAGAACGGCGGAGAGGCGAGGTGCCGCGATTGCGGCCACACTGCCAGGAGCATCAAGACAGAGAAGCTGGTGGGTGCCCACTCAGAACCGTGTGCTCTTCAAACCAAAACTGCAGGAGAAGACCGCCGAGGATGGTGCTCTGAACAAGGGGCGCGGCCTGCTCCACAGCACCGTGTTCACTGTGAAGACGGTGTGGTTGTTTATATGTTGTTGATGTCTGATTGATGTTGTGCGTAGGTGCACGATGGTTGTGTGGAGGTGGCGCACCAGAATCGCACCCGAGTCCTCCTTCTCCATCTGCCCCACCGCGTCCTACAGTTATGGAACCACGTTGAGGTCGGCTATAATATTTTGATTCTGAATTGGTTTTATATTCATTTCGAAATTGAAATTCTGCAAGCTGTTGTCCAACATCATGGTCTTGAACCAGGTGGCACTGCTTCCACACCCATCTCTCTCCATTCATCTCGGATCGACTGGTGATTCCCCTGTCTCTCCTATCCCTCCGCACGTACGTTTTCCGCATTGGATTATATATTCTATTATTTTTATCCTATTATTTTTAGTTTTGATAATAATTGTGTTATAGATTACTGTGGCGCTCGCGCACGGCGGCGATTCGCTTAATGTGAAAGAGGAGAGGTTTGTGGTTCTTTTTTTATGTTTCATTTTTAGGAACGAGAGGGTGTCGAACCTCGACTCGGAGCTCAATGAAAAACGAATTGCCAAGCTCACAGGCGAAAAGTTTTTTTTTAAATATTTGTGTGAGTTTGGTTTACCTTTTTCTAGGAACGACGCTCTGCAGAAGGTACTGCGAGCAGATGCAATGCGATCAGAGGATACCAAGCTGATCGCCGAACGGTTGCTGTCGTTGGCAAACGTATTGACATTATTGTGTTTTGCAGGAATGTGCGCATCGCACAGCTAGAGAAGCAGGTTGGAGAACTCACCGCACTTCACGGAAACTGTGCTACAAAGCTGTCTAACAAAGAGTGATTACTTGTTAAGGTTTTGTGTTGCACCAATTTGGCGTGTTTAGCGCCGAGTTGGATGGGATTGTGAAGCGCGCGCAGCAGGCGGAGGCAGCTCTCGAGGCCAAGGAAAAGGAAATGACCAAGATGAAGTGAGCTTGTCAGAATAGATTGGCAGTTCGAGTCTACCTCTTCAGTGAATCGATCAAGAAGCAGAAGAACAAGTACAATAAGCTGAAGACGAGCCAGGAGAAGAAAGAGGAGGAGAGAGGGCAAGGGAGGTGAGAGAAAAAAGGCTGTCTTGGGTCTTGCTATGATTCCGAAGAGTTTCGTTATGTATGATGCTGGCCAGTGCTCTACTCTTTCCCTCATTGATATATGTGGAATGTGGGATGAGAAATTATTGAAATATTTTGTAGGGTCGCGACCCGTTCTACGAGTCTTGCCGAATCGCGCTCGCCCAGAGACGCATCGGCTGAGCAGGACGCTACCAGGTTCGTCATAGTTTTGGATGTGCTCTAGAATGACGTCATGTTTTGTAGTGTCGTGAATCTTCTCGGACAGTTCACGAAGCTGAAGAAGTCGACGGATGCAGAGCGACTGGCATTCGTTGAGAAGATTACCAGTCTCGAAGACGACAAGTCCAGCATGTGCGCGCAGATGAAGCAGACGCAGGAGGAGATGAACAAGCTCGCCAATCACAGGTACACTTGTAGTGAGCGATTTGTGTTTTTATCACTGGTTTGTTTTGTAAACAGTATTTTCTTATGAAATTGCGTTAGGTAGTCATTCCATACTCTGTTTGCAGCAAGACGCAAATAAAAACGTTGGAGCGGGCAAAGCAGAGGACGGAGAAGCTTGCGAAGGACGAGGAGGAGGAGAGGAAGCGGCTGGACCAGCAGATTCACACAATCATGGAGGAGAGGCGGAAGGAAAAGGCGGACATGCAGCGTAGAATAGAATATGTGAGTTTATGAGTGTTTTTATAGTTATATATTTGCGACGTTTCAGAGTATGACGGAGTGCAAAACGTTGGCGGAGAGGCTCAGCGTGGAGACGGCAAGCAGAATGGATGGGGAGAAGAAGGTAGGGGGCCAAGAAAAGAGAATACCCGAATAGAGGATATAGATGACAACTTTCAAGGCCGAGGAAACATTGCGAGCCAAGCAGAGTCATCTGAGCGCAAAGGAGAAGGAGAATCTGGAGATGAAGGATAGGATGGACGAGATCATCAAGGACAAGGAGAGACTGGAGATGGAGGTGAGCATCTGAGCATCTCTCTCTCTCTCTCTCTCTCTCTCTCTCTCTCTCTCTTCCCTCTCCCTCTCTCGAATGTCTAGTTTCAGTTGAATGTGGAGGTGGGCACGTTGAAGAAGAAACTGGCAATGCAGGCGCGTGCTGGGGAAATGGAGAAAGAGAGGCTGCGAATGGAACAGGAGAAGATGACGAAATGTCTGGAGCTGGTGATGGGATTGAAAGCGACCATCGCGCGACAAAAGACTGACATGACGACACGAGCTAACGAGGTCAGCGGATAAAATTGAATTGTTGATTATGGAAAATTCTGTGCGTAAATAATAAATATAGTAAATCAGAAATTCAGACGATTCGGCTTGTGGCTGATCTGAAGAAGCAGTTGGATGATAAGAAGTCGATGAGCGATGCGGCGAATATTCGACAGCTGGCTGTCAAGTACAAGCTGAGATTAGAGAAATGCAGGGTACTGTACAATCTGCGGAAAGAGAAAGACAAGGTACTATTTTGTGTTGTTGATGATGATCGCATATTAATGGTTACGGTTGCAGCTCGCAAGTGATGTGAATGGATTGAAGAAGAAGCTGGAAGAGTGCGAGAGACACTCGGAGGAGAGGGAGAGAGCAAGGAGTGAGCAGGCGAGAGTGGATGAGGAGAAGAAGGAGATCGAGGTGGGATGAGCGAAGGAGGGTGGATGTGAGAGGAGGAGAGATGAGAGAGGTTGGAAGCTTTGCAGTCGGATCGTGTGCGCTCGCTACTGGCTGCGGAGACGGACGCGAAACAGAAGTTGGAGCAGAAGATTGACGCGATGATAGAGGAGAATGCGATGGAGATAGCGGGAATGGAGGAGAGATTGGAGAGCGCAGAGACGGAGAGGGACTGGGCAGAGACCGAGGCGACTCAACACAAGATGGACGCCGCGTCTGCTCGCGTCGAGTTGGATGAGAAAGCCGCCCAGATGGAAGCTCTTCACACACAAGTGGACCAGGTGCGGGCATGAACAAGTGTGTACTGTTGCACGTGGGACGTTTCAGCACGTTGCGAAGGTGGCTGAGCTGTGCTCGGTGTTGAAGGAGAAGGAGGAGCTGATGGACAGAGTGCGGGGCGCGAGGGACGCGGAGATGCTGCGAGTGAGGGAGGGGCGGTGTGGAGTGAGTGGGGTGTGTTCCATGTTGCAGGCGGACGCACTCGAGAAGGGCAAGGCCTGCGTACAGCAGTCACTCACTGCCCTGGAGGAGCAGACACAGAGACAGCGGGTCGAATGGAACACAGAGATGGAGGAGAAGATGGAACAGATGAGGCATCTCTCCACGCGACTCCAGGCCTCCATCGATGAAGCGCACGATGCGAAGGAGGTGGGTGGAAGAGGGCAAGGAGGGAGAGAGAGAGAGAGAGAGAGAGAGATTGGTGCAGACTACGCTAGCGGCGACTGAGGAGAGCGAGAAGATGGCACGCGAGTACAACACGTGCAAGGAGGAGTTGGCTGCGCTCAAGGAGCAGCTGAGACTGAAGGGGGAGGAGGAGGAGGAGGAGGAGGAGCAGAGGGACGTGGAGGAGGAGGAGGAGGAGATGGAGGAGGAGAGTGATTACGAGGACGTTGACGATGTGGAAGAGGCTATGCGGAAGGAGGCGGAGGCGGGAGGAGACGTGGAGCAGCTGCGAGCGCAGTTGGAGCGGGAGAAGGAGGAGCGACAACGGGAGAAGGCCGAGTGGCAGAGAATGAACGAGTCGCACCACAGGGAGAGGGAGAGGGTGCGTTGGCGGGCATGCAGTGTTGTGTGATCAGATTCGATTCAGCTGGACAAAGGCTGGGCTCAGGCAACCGACAAGAAAAGAGAACTCTTCCTACGTATCAAGAATTTGGAGAAGGTGGGTTGTGGATTTATATTTACGGCTGTATTATGTTTGCAGTCGCTTCGCGATTTGGGGACGGTCGCGTCGAACCGTGAGATGGAGAATGCCAAGATGAAGCGGAGGATGGACGAGTTGCAGGCTGTCGCTACGGTCACGGAGACGAACCCTTCCAAGCTCACGGTCAGACTGCTCATCCACGCTTTATCCTCGTGTTGCTTTCAGGGTGTTGTGAAGGAGTCCGGGTTCAGGGGGTTTGGGGGATCGTCAGCTGGATTCGGCAGCCGTGCGGGCAGGGTGTTCGGAGGGGCGTTCTCGTCATGCCGCAGTGTCCGGCCAACCGACGCGGCTTCTGTCCCCGTCGCCACTTCTCCCCCTCCCACACAAACAACCACCAACACTCCTCACATGGACACTACTGGCTGGTAGTATTGTGCTGGTATTGTTGTTAAGACTACTTGTTTTTTTTAATGATTTCCCGTTCACTTTCTAGTGAAATGGTATATGTTTCTCATAGTCATTTATCAGTTATTTGCATGTTGGTACAGTTTATGTGCATGTTGTTATGTTATTGCCCAAACAGATAAACTGTTTCTTTGTAATGGCGAGGTCGGATTAGCGTTTTTGTGGTGTTTTGTATGTGGATGAAAGTGAGAGGATCGATGAGAGGGCCTAAATGGCGGGGTGGCTATATCTGGGTCATCCGATGAGAGTAGTGCCGAGAGAGAGAGAGAGTGGGCCGGCCTCTTTTTCGTTTCGTGCGCGGCTGGCGAGGATTTGAGGTGTGTGGAAAGGGACAGTGAGTTTGACCTCGGTCGTGCATTCATGCGAATCGCCCCCGCACTCTCCCTTTCTACCAACATCTCATTACGTTTTCACCTACTGTTTCATTAAGCTGTTATTCAGTTGAAAATTTTTGACCAAAAAATTTGACCTTCTCGAATGCTCTTCTCTATCGTCATTGGCCAGAGCCAACTTGACGCCAAAAAAATTTGGTCAAAAATTTTCAACTGAATAACAGCTTTACGCTTTATGCCACGTAATTACTATACTGTTATATTATTATCATGATTCATTCATTCTGATCTGCAATTGTAACAATAACATTGGAAAGGATCGTTTCTGCTAACGGCTGTGGCGATTGGAAGGAAGGAGAAAGTGTTTCTGTCTGGTGACTCACTCACTGACCCCGATTCCTGGCTCACTCGCTTCCCACTTTCACGTGTTCTATTCTTTTCCCAGGAGTGGCAATTACCCAATTGTCTCGGAGGACTGTATCTTCCGCACACTACCCTACTCCATGAGGGTTTATGACGCGACAATAGTGTTGTTTACTCCGAGATTGTATCAATCCGGGAGGGATACGTTTCGTCACCCGATGGAATGTGACTGATTGCGGTCTCTCTCCCCCTCTCCCCCCCCCCTCTCTCTCTCTCTCTCTCTCGGGTGACAAGAAGACACGAAGGTCACCTTGGGGCGATTTCACCCGTTGCAATCAGTGGGGCAGTGTGTCTATCACTCGACCATTTCCCGAAACATCACAATCTTCAGTCAACTGCTCTGTTTTGATGCTGTGTGTACTGCACTAATCGTGATTGTCGTCGTCTGAGTTTCGGTGGTCCGGTTTGAGTGAGGCAGGAGGGTGTTCTAGAGAGGAGAGAGGAGAGAGAGAGAGAAAGAGGAGAGAGAGAGAGAGAGAAAGAGAGAGAGAGAGAGTACCATGGCTAGCCATGAAAAGGGAGACTAGACGCCTCATTTCTTGTCCTTTTACGAGTGAGATGATTGGCGGAACGCCTGCAATCCTTTCCCACTCACTTTCAATCCCAAATTACTGGAGGGTTGAGTGGAATTCGCTTCAGTCACTGCTGTTTCAACAGTCGTTCACTTGATTCTGTCTATCACCCGTTGAGAAAATGATTTCCACATCTTCAACATATTGATTTCACTGACTTCCGACTCGTATTAGAGATGGATTTGCAGAGGATAGCGAAGTGTTATGGAGGTATGGGGGATTGGGGTCGAGTTATAAGGGTTCGGAGTGAGAGGTGCGCGCGCGAGGCGATTTCATAGCCAAGTTGGGGCATTTTGTGGGTTCGAGAGGACAAACGGTCGCCCTCGCGCAAAAAAGTGGCCCTCTCTCTGACTCGTCGTTTCTCTCCGTAGCTCTCGGCGATCGCCTTTCATTTCTTATCGAATTGCCATCACTTGGATGTCTCCCGTGTATGCGCAATCAGTTCTCCAGTTCACAGAGTGTGTGGATCACGTACACGCACTACCCTGACCAGCTCCAGTCCCATCCCCCTCTTCCCGTCCATGAAGCCCGTCGTCTCGCCCTTGACATTCCCTGCTCTTCCCTTCCCGATTTCCATCTCTGCTCCAGTTTCCGCCTGTGCCTGTCTATATTGCCCGCACATCTGATCTCCCGCCGTGCACTCATCTACCCGAGTGCGATCGACGCGTGTTCCTCGACCGCAGTGTGTGATTGCGTTGGTAGGCGAGCAGCCGCCGGCGTGCGTTTCAAGTAGCGATTGACCCGAATCGCGTGAGAAACAGAGTCAGCGGGAAAAGAACGCGATCCTAGCGGGGATCGGCCCCCTTCGACTGAACAGAAGGGTGTTGCATTGTAATTCGGCGGATCGCGCTTTTTTCTTCGAGGCGCGCTGTCTTTTGAGTGATGTACCTGTCAATTGCACCATGTTTTGTCGCCCGCGTTAAGGTTCTATGCTTACGTTTTTCTTTGTATGCGAGTGTGCGTTTGCAGAACGGCGCTCGTTGTATGCGGTGCGGGTTCGGGTGCGTGGAGCGACCGCTCGCACGCTTCTTCCACTGCTATGGGGTATTCGTGTCCAGACACCCATGGCCATTCGTGGCCTTCCCCGTACTCATCACTATGGCACTGTCCACGGGGTGAGTGGAGAGAGAGGGAGGGGAGAGAGAGAGAGAGAGAGAGAGAGAGAGAGAGGGAAGAGAGAGGGAGAGGGAGAGAGAGAGCTACTTTAGATTCTTCCAACTCGTCCCTCTGACCGACGCTATCTATCTTTACACACCCACAGATGCTCCCTCCAAAACAGAACGACAGGTTGCGGTTAAAACATTTCTTGTATGATTGTATCAAGCAAATATTGTTTTACAACTTCTATTCAAACTTTCTAGATCATTCACGATTTGTGGCCGACGACCGACGATAGCTACATTCCTGGAAGGGCAGTCACGACTAGCCGAGAAGTACAGGTGATCAATCAATAACCTCTATTAGATTGTTGATTCATGTTGTACCAATGATAATAACTTGATTAAATCATAATCAAACGATTCAATTAATCATTAATCATCGTTCAATATACAGATCGCAGTTTTGGCGCGCAACGGCGGTAACATACTTCTACCCGAGTACGCCCAAGCAATCGATCGACTCGACAAGTACATACAGAACAGGATAAAGGTGAGGTTGACACATGTCACTCTGTCATTGCTAGTCGCATTGTCATTGTCATTGTCACCATGGCAACTGTGGCTGTCAGGTACGGTACCGGCAGCGCGACTACGCGTACTCCGACCTGTGTATGAGATGGCGGGAGAACGGCTGTCCAGGCAACAAACACGTGCAGCTCATCAGTCAACTATACAACCACGGCATCAACGTCACATATCCAATGTTCAGGATTGGAAGCCGGTGAGCCGCCTCTTCGCCCCCTTTCTCCCCGTCTCTCTCTCTCTCTCCCTTCCTCCCTCCCTCCCTCCCTCCAACAACTGTCATTATCATTTTGTCGCTGTCTGACATGATCGGCTCTCACAAGCACGTATTATGATACGCTTTTCAGGTCGGGCTACCTGGGCTCGGCCCTTGGTGGAGTGACGCTTGGAAGAGGGGACGACGGGCTGTCTGTGCTCGCGACCGCCCAGTCCTGGCTCATGGTCTACCAACTCAAGTTCTACCCAACCAATATGAGCTACGTCAGCGGTATCTGGGAAAAGGTACCTCTCTCTCTCTCCCCCCCCCCTCTCTCTCTGTCCTCTCTCTCTCTCTCACTCACTCCCTCTCCGCAGACGTTCAAGCTGCACATGGACCACTACCCGCCCGATCCATACATCAAGTTCACCTACCTCCACTCGCAGACGCTCGCAGATGAGCTGAAGAGGAACGCCGACTCACTCACGCCGAGGTGGGCGGGGCTTGTGGGGCGTGGTCTGCGTGGGCGGGACCTAATCACATGTTTCAGGTTCATTCTCGCATTCACTATCCTTGTCATCTTCTCGGTGTGCTGTTCGTTCGTGTTCATTGAAGGGACCATGTACGTGGATTGGGTCCTCTCCAAGCCTATCCTCTCCATACTCGGTGAGAAAGAGTGAAAGAGAGACCTACCGTACTTTTATGATGTGCAGGTGTTCTGAATGCTGGAATGGGCATCGCGTCGGCGATCGGCGGACTGGTGATGATCGACGTGCCCTACAACGACATTGTCGCCGTCATGCCATTCCTCGTCGTCGGTGCGGCTCTCTCTCTCTCTCTCTCTCTCTCTCTCTCTCTCTCTCTCTCTCCCCCACTCACCTCTCTCCCTCTCTCCCTCTCTCCCTCTCTCTCTCCTCTCTCCTTCTCCTCCTCCTTCTCTGCTCTCACCAAATCTATCCAGCTGTCGGCACTGACAACATGTTCCTCATGGTGGCTGCAGTGCGACGCACCAACCGCACTTTGCCGGTGAGTGGGCGGAGTCACAGTGGGCGGAGACTGAATGTTCTCTCAGGTGGCGGAGCGAATCGGTGAGTGCATGTCGGACGCGGCCGTCTCCATCTTCATCACCGCACTCACCGACGCGTTCTCTTTCGGGGTGAGTACAGGGAGGGGCGGGGCGTGAATGGGCGGAGCTTCTTCAGGTCGGCACAATCACCACCATCCCGGCTGTACAGCTCTTCTGCGTCTTCACCTGCTGTGCGCTCGTATTGACGTTCCTATATCAAGTAAGAACCTACTCCACCTTACTTTCTTACACGAAATACTGTATCTTATTTCATAGTACCGTAACCTACCGTGTGCAGATCACGTTCTTCTGTGCGCTTCTGTCTCTGGCTACGCGGTGGGAGGAGGAGGGTCGTCACTGCGTCGTTCTGAGGGAGACTGCAGTGGCTGGGAAGGACTCTGGCAGCGGCATACTCACCCGGTGCGTGTCACAAATCAATGCGTTCGTGTATTGATGTGTAATATCCTTCCATCATGAGATGAGCGACGATCATTCTCACTGGTACTCTCGGTTCAAGAGGAGTCGTTCAAAGTGTTTTTCCTATTTCCAACTGTCGAGTGATGAGAAGGAGAAGGTTTGTTACAGGCTTTTCGGGAGTGGGAGCAGACCACATGCAGATCCGGAACACAAAAGGAACAAGCGACACTGCGCCGCCACCAACTTCTTCCAGAACTGGTCAGTACACCCCTCCCCCCTCTCTCTCCCCCCTCTCCCCCCTTTCTCTCTCTCTCTCTCTCTATCTCTCTCTACATCTCTCTCTCTCTCTCTCTCTCTCTCTCTCTCTCTCTCTACATCTCCCTCCGCAGGTTCGCCCCTCTCCTCATGCACCCTGTGATGAAGTCTGTAGCCGCTGTGTGGTACGTCATCTACGTTGTCATATCCATCTATGGCTGCCTGCAGGTAAGAGATCCACATACTCGTAAACGGGATAACAAAGTGGTTGGTTTGAGTTGCGCGAGGGTTTGGAGCCCGTGAACCTTCTGGTGGATGACTCGTATGCGACTCCGCACTATCGGGTCCTCGAGAACTACTTCTGGCACTATGGAGCGTCGCTACAGGTGCGTAGTCTTCTCCCAACTCTCTTTCCCCTACACGTATCAAGTAACTGACGACTTGAATGCGTTATACTATTTTAGATAGTAGTGAATCATCCTCCGGACCTCCGCTATCCCGAGAATCGAAGGGAGATCCGACACATGGTCCGCGAGTTCGCAAACACAAAGTGAGGCTGTGCTAATTGAACGATATTGATTTATCGATTAAAGGCATTCGATCGGCGACGGCAGTGTGCAGTTGTGGATGAACGAAATGGAACGCTACTACAAGAATGATATGAACGTGACCGTGCCGGATAAAGTAAGTCCCGCCCCTTTGAGCCCCGTCCACTTCTCACACTTCAGTCCTACTACGATATGACTCGTCACTACTTCTCGAAGACTCCGGAAGAGGTGTGGCAGGATGACGTCAGATGGGGTCTCGACAGAAAGGGAGACTTCATCGTCACAGCATTCCGGTTAGTGGCGTTTGCTTACGTTTTCTCTGCTTGCGCTAGTTTGGTTGGTGAACTGACAAGGGAATATCGATTGAATAATCGAATTGCAGGTTTCTGATCGGCATGCGCGACATTTCATCGACAACTCAGCAGCAGAGTGCGAACGCTGTGATGAGAGAGGTGCATATCGATCACTGTTCCCGATTATCGATTGATTGCAGGTGGCTGATCACTATCCTAACTTCAACGTGACCACGTTCATGCCACTTTGGCTGTTCACTGATCAGTACGCGCTTGTCGTACCAAACACAGTGCAGGTGCGTCTTCTGGCCCTCTATCTCTCTCCTCTCTCCCTCTCTCCCTCTCCCTCTCCTCTCTCCCCCTCTCTCTCTCTCTCTCTCCTCTCTCTCTCTCTCATATCAAACCCCTCTTCAGGACATTGTGATCGCAGTGATGTGCATGTTGATGATCGCGTTTCTGCTGATCCCTCAGCCTTTCTGTGCCCTGTGGGTCGCCTTCACCATCGGCTCCATCGACCTGGGTGTCATGGGATTCATGACTCTCTGGGGAGTCAACCTGGTCAGAAACTTTTAAGTTGTTCTTTTATTTCTTACCACCACCGCTACAATTGTTTAATCAGAAGTCTATTAAAATCATCAGGCATGCGTTATGATAATTAAAGTTGTAGTGAAATCGTTGACCAGACCACGATTTTAGTGATTTGAAGACGCAATATAACACATTGGCATTTCAGGACGCGATCTCGATGATCACAATCATCATGTCAGTGGTTTCTCGGTCGACTACTCGGCCCACATCACCTATGGATACGTCATCTCGAAGGAAGCTGACCCGAGGAACAGAGTGAGGGACGCACTCGGGGATCTGGGGTGAGTAGCAAGACAAGAATATGGAAGAGATGTGGCGATGGGAAATCATCTGGAAGAGTCTGGAACAGCAACGGCAACTCGGTTGTCTTTTCACATAAGGTCGTATGCACGCACTGTGCTCACAACATGTTGTTGCCTTGTGCAGATGCCGGTGGTGCAGGGAGCGACGTCGACCATCCTCGCAGTCGCCGTGCTCGCCGATGTACCCGCATACATGATCATCACATTCTTCAAGGTACTCCCTCCCCCCCCCCCCCCGCCTCTCTCTCCCTCTCTCCCTCTCCGCCAACCTCCCTTCGCTTTCATGTTGTCTGTGCTCTCTATTAATCATAATTCAATCGATCCCCCTCCAGACGGTCTTCCTTGCCATCACAATCGGTCTTCTCCATGGACTCGTCTTTCTGCCCCTCATGCTGTCCCTATTCGTGCGAGGATGCTGTGTGGTGAGACCTGCACAACCACCCGACAATCGTTACCAGTAGTTAATGTATCTATAGACGTACTACATGTTACTGTGGTTACGGTACCGTAGCATGACTGTACATCTGGTACAGTATGTTTCAAATGAGAATTGATATCACAGCCGTAAACCACGGTATGTTTGTTCAGGTGAAGCCACTCTACGATGACGACGATTCTGAAGTGAGCACAGTGCGCTACGAGACACCCAAGAGCGTCAAAGACAAGATAACGGTTCGTTCACTTGTTCACTTGTTTGTATGTTTTCGCGTTGAGCCATCGCCGCACGCACTTGGAGTGGGG